>JAPVRG010296040.1:9438-19623 GCA_029783565.1 Rhagoletis cerasi
TGTACGTATTTACATTTATATAAATTTGTTTAAAATTTGAATGCGCCATATGCTAATTATAATGCATCAGTTAAGTCCAACAAAACCGCCAGCAATATGTCACTCATATTTGATAGGGATCGGAACGATGGAATTATACGGGATATTACAAAAGGATTACAAATAAATTTATTCTGTCTTCAAATTTGAATATGTGTACTGCATTTTTAACAAACCAAATATCTGAATGACAATCAAAAGCCACAAAATTAAAACATCATTCCGATTGCTGTCACTGTTAATTGTTATATTCATTTCAATTGTACATATGTAAATGTCATTGTAATTCTGAATGGAATGTTTGTATTTGGTGCGCCACATACAAATATATCTAGATAAGCACAACCTTTGATCTTGCAGCTTAGAAGAGTTTTATGTGCACAAACATGCATGCTCATAGGTACCCTGCAGTCAAACACCAAACTAGTCAGAAAAAAATACTACTTTACAACTAGAATTTCCTGACTGAAATCGAACTAGTCCGAAAGAAACCAGGTTTGTACCAATTACAAAGCGATTTATTCATGCTGTAGTAGTCTAGTGGAAGAGGGTAGGCTCTACGCGTGTGAATAGGCCTCTGGTTATGTACAAGTAGTGTTTAGAGAGTTGGCTTAAGTAACTAGACCTTAAGACTAGTTTTAACTTAGCGAGTAAGATCCGTTTATTGTAAGATGCCGTTAACCATTTTAGAGAAAATATAGAAGATCATTCGATTTTGGACATCGAGACCAACGGTTGTGCTCTATTTAATTACTTAGCCACCTGATGTATTTCAATGCCTTATTTTATTTGACTTCAACATTCTAAAACAATTAAGTACACAAAAAATAATTTTGTTAAGTATACATATTGTATACCATATTCAACATTATACAAAATGAAGTGACTGGTAATATGTTCCGTTTCTTTACTTAATTTGCATCTTTTCTAGTACAATATATAATTCTACTTGAATAGTAATTAAATAAAATTTAAATAATTTCAATATTTCATTCAGGTATTAATACATATGCCTCAAAGGTTTCTTTGATACAATTTTAAATTACATTTATAAGCATATTTTTGAAAGTGTTTTCTTATCTTCAGCCGACTTTCGCTGTTTCGGAAAGATTTCTGAGACTTCAAAATACCCTCGTAGATGCGGTATGTAAACAACCTTTTAATAAAAAACAAGATATTTCAATAACTTTTTACTATCCTATTCCATATGGCATGGATAAAAAATCAAGTTAAATTCACAGTAAATTTGTTATTTAATGCCAATGCCTTAAAAAATTCAATTTGTGTTCGATTATGCAATAGCTACTGTAGTGCTCTTGATTTTAGTATTAATATTATAAAATTTAAGCTTGATCTTTTTTGTTTATTTAACTAAGTCATATTTAATTCAATTTTAAAGTTTTATTTCATTTGAATGTCATTTGAATAGTCTGTAAGAAAGATTTTTGTAGACAAATAAATAAATAAATAAATAATAAAATATGGTAAAATAACATTGTATTTTCATATATTAATGAAAATAAATCTAAATGCATTCATGAAATTGTATGAGAAGAATTCCTAAAATTACGTAAAGAATACTGCAATTGGATTTATTTTAATATGTACGTCACGAATTTCGAAAGTCTACGAATCGTCTAGTATCGTAAGAAATCAAGATTTTCCCAATATACACGCTATTCTTAAATCTAGGTTTCAGAAGAAAAATCATAACAACTGAGCTACTTTTGGCAACATGATAGCATTTCTCATAAATAAAGCCTAAATTAATAGAATAATTAGCATTTTGACTTCAAAAAATCATAATTCCTAAACAACGAATTTATTACTATTAAAAAAAAATATGAAGGAAAAAAATGATGCTATTCGAAATTTTTTAGGTCAAAAATTTTTTGATTTTTTTTTATAATGACGATATACAATTTTTTTTTGAAAATATATCATGTTTCACACTTTTAACTTTTAGAGGAACCCTTTACCTATAAACAGAAAAAAAATGTCGAAGATCGGTAATTTTTTCGCAAAGTTATCGAATTTTCAAAAAAATTAACATGCACCCATAGAGCAAAATCGAGTTTTCAGACAAATTTTCAAAAATTCTCCACGACGAAAGAACTCAAAATCAAGCAAAAAGAAAAAATACGTGTCTCATGGATTTCGATGTAGAAACTATAAAAAAAATGTATTGGAAAAAAAGACCTAACCCTAACTGCCTGAACGATTTGAGATGAAATGACCCATATATGTACATATAAAGTCTTATTGCTGTAAGATGACCATAACTCAGCCGACTTGAATTTAAACAGTTGGGTAGGAAATTAAACTTGGATTGCCACACCGGGCTGCTACATACATATGTATATCTATGTACATGTCGACGGTACTTTGACAAAGCCTCGTACCTCATAGATCACTACTTTACAGGAAAAACAAAAAACTGTCTAATGATAACAAAAAAAAATTCAACAAATCTTTGATCTGAATATTAAAGATCAAGTACTTTTTAATTAATCAAGGATAAAATATAATGAATCATAGTATTTTAAGGCCTATTTTGAATTAATTTTACGAGATACGATTTCTATTGTGATTTCTGATATGAGGTTTTGCCAAAGTACTGTCGATATGCACTACTCACACATGAAAAACTTGACATTTGCGATAATAGAGCGAAATATTGAGGGATAAAAATGTCAAAGAATATTTTTGGTTTTTTTTAAGTAAAAATTCTATAGGGGCTAGTGAACTAAAAAAACATTACGGAAATTGCGTGACAATTGTAATGCAATCGAAGTGCATCCATTTTCCCTTTCCCTATTTCCGCCTTCAATAATATTGAGAGTGTTTGTGTAAATGTGCTACGCAGACAAAAACGAGTACGAAGGCGAATACGCAGTCGAAAGGGAATGATGAATACGGAGCCGAATATGAAGACGAATAGAAATACGAAGACAAAAACGAATACGAAGACCAAGAGAAAGACGAAAACGAATACGAAGGCGAATACGAAGAACACAAAATCCCCCCCGCTGGATCCGCCACTGCTCTTGACTATCAATAAAGATACAGACTAAGTAAGCAATGATCTGTATTATCAGGGTGGAGTCGAAGCTTCTAAGAATATTTGAGTGTCCAATTCTACAGAAAATTAAGCACCTGATCACCCTCTGCAACAACTTTGGCTGCAATATTATTGTTATGTAAGCGCGTGAATGCGAGTCTCTGGCTACCCAACTAAAGTATTCTTTTATAACTAGTTCCCCCAGACAAGGGCTCCACTAAACACAAGGTATCAGAGCGCGATTGGAAATTACTATGGGAGAGATGCTCCATCCCTTACCAATGGCCCCTATACAGCGGTATAAGGCAACTGATACCTTTTTCAGCCTTTTCTTAAATACGAATGGATCGCTTACATTCTTAGTTACCCCAAAATTAATTTCGGTCTTTATATTCGAGCCGAGGCCTCGAACCACGAATGCATTTCCAGTACACATTTATTTGGTTAAGAGTATTATAATGAATGTACATAAATACATATGTATATGCGGTTAGCTAATTTACACCCCAACAAGAATTAATCTTCCCCCCTCTATGTACATATGTATCTATGCACCATTCATCCCCTCCCACATCAAGTGAGAAAACAGCAAAATTTTAATTGAATGCATTGAAAATGGTATTTAATTTGTTGTTGCTGTTACGCTTGTGACCAAAGTAGAAAGGATGCCGATATTTTTATGTGCGTACTTTTATGGACTTTTCGGCGAATGCAATCATTTTTATAATAAGTTGCAGACTG
This sequence comes from Rhagoletis cerasi, assembly GCA_029783565.1. Lineage (NCBI taxonomy): Eukaryota > Metazoa > Arthropoda > Insecta > Diptera > Tephritidae > Rhagoletis > Rhagoletis cerasi. The sequence continues at coordinate 13,280 of JAPVRG010296040.1, forward strand.
CAACCGCAGTGCGAAAATAAAACAAGCTAAAAAACAACAACAGCAATAAAACTCAAAAGGCATTGACACACTTGATCGACTGCCAGTCTGTCTGTCATGCAGTCTGGTAATAAGAGCAACGTCAACAATAAACCAAAAAAAAAGAAGCTTTCTTTAAACTACCCACACAGTCAACGTACTTGTATTTATCCTACACGAATAAAGTGATCGTTCGGCGGGGTTTAAATACTCTGTAAGCTTCCATGTTTTACATGTTGATAGGCAATATACATTTATGTACATACATATGTTTTAATATCTACATAATAAATCAAAGTACAATTCGCACTTTTACCAGATTTTGCGATTTCTTGAGCATTTAAAACTTACTTACCATTAAAGAATATTTTGTGCCGTATGAGTTCAGATACAATGCTTTTTGTCAAATGCCTGCCAGATATTAGAACTTCGTTCAGTTCGTTAACTGAAGTAGAGATAAGATAACTTACTTAAGAAACTGCTACTGTAAGCCGAACTTTCCCTTCGCTGGTTCGTGGTGTAAATCCAGCTTTTACAGAGTAAAATATATATAACTCACGCTTACCAACCAAAGGATACCAAAAGTAGTAATATTTAAGATCAGCTTCAAAAGCTGATCATCTCCCTAAAAGAGGTTATTGTCTATCATTGACAATATTGTAAGTACAGGGACAGCTGTGTTTTTCTTCTTTCGAAATTCCAGTTGAGATGCCAACAGCCGATGCCAACTAGAAACAGTAGGTCCAATCGAGAAGCGAATACTGAAGTTTTGGAGTTCAGACTTTCAACTCCACGTTTTTGTCCATTAAGTGAAATGCAAGTAGTTGGTCACCTCTATAACTAGTGGGCCCACTTCCAAAGATTTGGCTAAAAACCATCTTGCACGGAAAGAGACAGAATAACTCACGCTCAACCCCGCATACGAAGTTAATATTCCTCCAGCTTCGATCTTCATCGAAATGGCATTTTGTATAAAAGTCAATGAAAAAAGCAGGGCTTCGGAGCAAATATTTGTTTTTCATTATTCCCCTCTAGCTCCGCTCCGGTATTTTATTTCGATTTGGATCAATTCGGACTGTTAATACATTTTTTAGAGATATCTCGACTCCTGCGCCACCTTTCGCGATCATTTTCAGAGGAAAGTATTTGTATGCATGTTCTGAATTTGGATAAAATCAGACGGTAAATACGAGTTTTAGATATTTCTCGACTTCAGCGCCACCTAGCGTAATTTGCGCTATGCACAATAGACACCAGTACGAACATATGCTTTGAATTTGAACTAATTTGGTTGAGTAGTTTTGGAGTCTATAAAGGACATACCAATAGACACACGTGGCCTTTTTATATATAAGATTATTCTTAATGGCGTCGGACGTAAGCAAAAGAGGTGTTCTAATATTTTCTTGGCTCCTAACTTTATGCAATTTCCTAAGTAAACCACTCATCGTTCTGCAATTTAATAATAATTTATTTAATAATAATTTAATGTCTTAAACAATGCAGAGCAGACATGAATATTTTAATTACTAAATGGAATTCAATAAAAATAAATAAATAATTAATAATACATGGCAATGATATTAAAACATGTGTGAAGTATTCATTGGAATTATTACATAGAAAATAATTTTTTAGTTGCGTTTGAAATAAGTGTTTGGTACCCGAGAGGTCCAAATCTATAAAGTTTGAGAGATAATTAAACTCAGACAACGTTCTAGTAAATGGCGCATTAGCACTGTAGATTGTATTACAAAAGCCAACACGAAAAACCTTGGTATGACGAAAATTTCTGCAGGGAATATTAAACTTGATTCTTTCTAGAAGAGACGGGCAGCCAAGCCGTTGGCAAGATCAAAGATAAATGAAACCGGCTGAAGAGTACGTCTGTCACTTAAAGGAGAAATACTGATCAGTCGGGTCTGAAAAATTTAATGAATACAGTGCGAAACGAATAAAGATTTTTTGAACCCTCTCTACCCTCTTTATATGTACTCCATGATGAAGCCTCCAAATAAAAGACACGTAATCTAATTTGAATCGAACAAACGCCGAGTATAATATTTTAAGAGTACAAGGGTCAGCGAAATGCGAGGAGTGACGCCTTACAAAAGCGAGCATAGCAAGTGTATTGGAAACAGCATAGTTTAAATGCGTGATAAAATTGAACCTAGAATCGAAAAAAACTCCTAAATCTTTGATCTCATCAGGCGAAACAAGATATGTATTATTTATATGATAAGATGTATTGATCGGTTTTAGAAGCTTTAAAAGGTGACTTTATGAAATTTTTTAATATTAAAAGGTAGAAGATTCATAAGACACCAAGAAAAAAGGTAATTAAGCTCAGACTGTAAGACGGCGGAGTCACTAGAATTTGTCATTTCGGTGTAGATTTTTAGATCATCCGCGTAGAGAAGAAATTTGGAAGAGGAGAAGCAAAAACAGATGTCATTAATAAATAAAATGAATAATAAGGGCCCCAATATACTGCCCTGGGGAACACCAGAGCTGACAACAAATTGTTTCGAAGAAACCCCGTCGATGATAACTGAGTTGCTCCTGTTAATCAAATATGATTTCGATGGGTTAGTGCGAACTTGTGTTAAGTGCACATTTTGTCGAAAATGAGTTAACTGCATTTTCTGAAGCCTTAGCATGTTACCTACCTAGTCTGCATTTTTTAGAATCGAGTTATCAATAATGGCGGCTCTATTGGCAATGTAAATATGGCTATTGCGTTCACAAGCTATAGCCTCTAAAAGACAAAATATGCTCTCCTGAAAAATTTCAAATTTGTCACTTAACACAAGTTCGCACTCACCCATCGATTTACTCGATTCAAATAAGGTCGAATGAAACCCAATGCAAGCCAATTTAGTTAATAAAATTTTATAGGAGATCTTATCAAACGCTTTGGAGAAGTCTGTGTAGAAAGCTTGCGTGCCCATCTTCAGAAAAAACTGACAGATTGGATAACGTTGATCTAGCAGCAACAAATCCATGCTGTCTGGGACTAATCAGATGTTGTACGCTAAAATAAATCTTGTCTTTGAGGACACATTCAAAAAGTTTAGAGACTGCAGATAATTTGGATATTGGTCTATAGTTAGAAATATCACTCTTATTGCCGTATTTGTGGAATGGGGTGACTGATGTCAGCTTCCAATCGTCAATAAATACTCCTTCAGCCAGGGATTTATTAAAAATTAGTTTTAATGTTAACCTCAAAATTAAGAATGCATTTATTATACAACAACTTATTTAAGTCTCTTAACTTGTTCCTGTGGGAGATATATAAGTTATAAAAGCTGTTTTCCTCATTTGACTTAAACTTCTTAAAGAACTTGTTTTTTCAAATTTTTCAGATGTTTGAGATCTTTCGTGTACCAAGGATTTTTATATTTCCTACTCTTAAAAACTAGAAAACAGAAAACAGATCCAGTACTAAAGATTTAAACAATTATCCGAGCGAGCGCCAATGCGAAACGCGTATATACATTTTTGTTTGTTTGCCCATGATATTGACCTTATCGATCTCATTCTGTAGATGTTTTAGAGCATTTCTTATATCATTTATATTTAGATGCTCTTGCTAGGTAACAGCGGTTTTGGAAATCTTAGCCTTTATTTCATTCCCTTCGATGCACTTACACATGTATGACCTGAAACCCCATAGATATGAAGCCGTCTATTCGCGGCTAAGCTCTCCACCGCTTCCCTGCTTCTTAGCACATTTTTGGATGAAATGTCATGTCATACTAATAGCGGAGTTTAATCAACTAATATCGGTACATTATTCTTGATAATAACGTTAGGATAATTTCTATAATGTAATCTAGGCTCAATTGTCATCTGATAAATATTTATATCAAATAGCCTTGTCGTATATGAATTTTTAACCATATTATCTTAAGCTCCTGTCTTCTTGCTATTTCATGCATACTAGAGTTCGCCCAGTGGTTGAAATTCAACCACCACAACGGTCAGCATCCTTATATAAGATTTAATTATATTCTTGTTTATTTTGATTCACTTTATTTTTTTTTTGTTTTTTATTTTTATATTTTTTTTAAATTTATTTTGTGTTATTATACTTACGTTATTATATTTTATTTTATTTCAATTCAATTCATTTCATTTCATTTTACTTGATTTTAGTTTATTTGATTTCATTTTGATTTATTTTATTTTATTGTATGGTATTGTGTTCTATTTTATTTTATTTTTATTTCATTTCATTTAATTTTATTTCATTTTACTTCATTTTATTATTTTATTTCATTTTACTTCATTTTATTCTATTATATTTTGCTTTATTTTATTTTATTTTATTCTTTTTTATTTTATTATATTTTACTTTGCTTTATTTTATTTTATTTTATTCTATTATATTTTGCTTTATTTTATTTTATTTTATTTTATTTTATTCTTTTTTATTTTATTTTATTTTATTTTATTTTACGTAGATGAGCGAAGCTGTGGCCTATTGCGTCTCAAGCCTAATTGTGGCGAAATATCAGGTAATACAATGTGACGTGATGTGAAAGGATGTCATGTCACGCTATGCCAAATGATGTTTTCATTGATGTCATATCAAGTGGTATCATGTCATGTGGGGAATTCGGATGTGGTGAGCTTAAGAAGTGGTGTGAGTTGAGGTATGGTGAATTTAGCTGTGGTGAGTTGAGGTATGGTGAGTTGAGGTGTGGTGAATTTAGGTGAGGTGAGTTTGACTGTGGTGAGTTAAGTAGTTGTGGATTAAGGTGTGTTGAATTTAGGTGTGGTGAGCTCAGGTGGAGCAAGTTTTTAAGCCGAGGTGAGATTAGTTGAGGTGAGTTCAGTTAAGTTAGAGGGAAGTGAGTTGAAATGAAGTGAGGTGTAAGAAAACATGATTGCCTATTTATATAATAGATGCCCATGTTTGAAGGGTTCTCCTTGTGCCTTCCTAAGCTGTACTCAAAATGCAAGTGCCTTGTCAGCTTCAATTGGCATACCACAAATTCAATTAGTAATAAACCTCACCAACGCAAAGCTCGAATTTGATAACAAAGCCATTGAGTCAGCCAAACTGAAATTGGCTGCCTACCAATTGACCCAAACGTCGTAGCGCAGTTTTGATCTCCCTCCGGCATTGACCACACAATATAAAACAATAAAATTCTGAAAGTATGAATGTGCATGAATATTAATACATATGTACATATGTTGATATGTGCGCACGGCAGTAGATGCAATATAAAACAGTAAAGTATCTTATCACGAAAGCTTTTCAGCACCGGCATCAACATCAGCAGCAACACCCCAATAACGCGTACAATGTCGCGCTTTACCTTAAGATGCTGCCAACTTACGCTTGAGTCATTGCATGCATACATACATCCATATGTACATATATGGCAAGTGTTTTATTTGCTGCAGTTGCCTGTCGGGTTGCTGCTGTGCTAAGATTGTTATTGTCGACCGATGTCTGTTGTTGGCCGATGTGTGAAGTCCACTGTTGGAGATGTGGTCACAGTGAGAGGTAAAGCGGAAAAAAGTGCGAAATTTACTAGGTGTTACAATTCAGGTATCAAAAAAAAAAAAACAACAACAAAAACAAAAACAACGAAATTAACAACAATGACAACTTGTTGCATCTGAAAAAAAACTCCGTTGTCGGCATCGGCTTGTGGCACTTTAGTCGCCAGCATCAACATGTCGAGACGTTGCTGCAAACACGCCAAGTCGCACACATCCACACCCAGCAGCAGAGACAGTCAGACAGGTAGCCTCATCTTGTTAAAATGGCAATTTATGTGTGGAAATTTATAGCAGCCCAGCGGGAAGATTAATAAATTGAATATTAAACTAGGAATTGAATGAACATCAAGGAAATAGTGGGGATTTCGAGGTTACATGGGTGTCTTCACATCACAAATGAATGAAAACTATTAAGTGGAAGCTACTGCGAGTTGCGTAAGTTCATTACGCTTGCTATTGTGCACAGTGAAACATTTTGGTTTTATAATTTGGCAAAAAAAATTAGCAATCAATTCTATGAAGGTGCAATGCATTGGGTAATGGCTTTCGATTGCCCGCTGTCCCTAAGCGTGATGAAAGGAGATCCAAAATAGCTTCGACAGTTATCATAGCCGAAGGACCGCTTACAGCGCATCACTTGAGTTTACGGAGGTCTACGTATATTTTTTCCTTATCCTCATCAATCGTTGTGGACAGCCTCTCCCAAACCCTTCCACCAAGTGATGCTGAGAGGCTTAATGTCACCTATAAGTTTCTTTAAATCCATGTTGGTGACGTCCATTTCTGAATAGTTCGAGAGTAGT
>JAPVRG010296052.1:5632-23606 GCA_029783565.1 Rhagoletis cerasi
AAAGCAGCAAGCCAAGGTATGTTTATGTGAATGTGTATATGAATGTACACAGTTTGACAATTCAGATTATGCTCGAAATAAAAAAAATAAAAATTGCCGCCCTGCTAAGACTACCTTGTTAATGTGCCTTGGTTTCACCTATTTATAGTCAAGTCATGCAATCAATTTTTAACCAACTTCCCGATGAGCTAGGGAATTGAAGCTTCAAACTTAGCTCATAACCCGATGACAATGCAATATGAAATCCGCTAGGTGGCGCAGGAGTCGAGATATTTGGAAACCCCGTATTTATGGTCCGATTTCGTTCCTATTTAGAACGTGTATTACTTAAATGGAAAGAAATAACTCCACACAAGATTTATCCGTTAAGTGGCGCTGGGGTCGATATAATTCAACTTTTTAATTCTTTTTTTATTTACAACTAATAAAAGCTTGTCTTAAAAACAAATATTTTTTTTGGATTACTTGTTTATTTCTTATGTTCGATATGTTCTCGGAATAGATAAAGCTGGTTAGATTTAAGTCTTATTCCAAATATGGACAAATAGACATTCACTAAATTTTTCCACTTTTTAATATTGAACCAATTTCGATTTGTCTAAATAGAAAAATTGTACATACTTAAATTCAAAAGCCAAGGATCATTTCCAAATTTGACAAAAAACAAAAAAAAATTACAAAGAGCACTCAAAATTACATATGTACATATTTCATCTTCATATCAATAGTCAAGCACTGACAACTCATAAAACTCAAAAAATTCCAAATTTAATTAGCAAATTTGTTTATGTATATAACTCAATTTCAGAATAAATTTCAGTTATGAGATGTCAATGTTTGGCCATCGATATGTATGTATGTTTGAACTTGGTTTAACTAAAACGACTCTTGCGCAATGCCAAAATATTGATTTTTTTTAGATTATCTCATTCACGTGAATTAAATTGGATCACTTATTTCTTTGGTTGAAAAATAATATTTATATTAAGCCATTCTTTATTTTTAAGTGGCCAGTATTAGCGGAAACACAAATATTATAAACTCGGCAATCAAAGAAACACTTTGCAACGAGGTAAATCATTTTTATTGCGGCGCTTTAAATACATCACACATTCCATTAATATGTATGTGGATATGTTTATGTATTTATGAACGTATATGTATGTTTTTCAGCATGTCTCACAATTCATGTTTCGAATTGAACGAAATCCGGATTTTGGATAAAATTTTACGACAATGTGAATATTATATTTCAAATAATGGCGTACAACAAGCATCACAGGTTCGCAACAAAAAAGTGTGCCTCAAAACAAACAATTTTAACGAAATTCTTCTGAACACCAATTTAAACAAATTTGTAGAAAAAGAACTATTTTCCTTTATGTGCAAACTCAGAAAAATGGACAAGAAAACCATTTTCGTTTCGGATATACTCATAAATTCCGGTATATTCACGGAGGGCTATGATTACAATAAGCTGACCTTCAACAGCAAGAATCAAATGAATATAAATCGATATATTTATCATAAAATTGGGCGCACGGATGAGAGTGAAAATATAGCATACAAGATAAAAAATAAATTAGATGCAGAACCGACTAATAAAATTAAATATGAAGCAGCTAAATGTATGGTTGTGGAAAATATTAGCAAAAGTAAAAAGCAATTTTCTGCCTTGAACAAAAATAATAGCGAAGATTTTAACAACGTAAACCAGTGGAACGTGTATGGAGGCAACTGTACAAAATGTGAAGAGAAAAATTTGAAATGTAATATCCATTCGTCAACGACACCAAGCGAGAAGGATAAACTGCACAAAAACAACATTTTTTATGGAAACGATCTCACATATAATAAGCGAAAGGAGAGAATACATAGCCAAGCAAATGTCTTCGAGAAGACTGTTTCATACGATAGTGTTCGATCAAAAATCTCGTCACAAAATTTTATAAAGAAAAAAATACCACAGAGACTTTCAAAGGAACATACCGATGACATTCCCGACAAAGAACCTTTGCTTGGCGCTAAACCGTTAAAACTGCCAGACTCGGTTGAGGCTGTAAGTTATATCACATATACATACGTGCGTACTTCACTTTTGATACTGACGAAACAAACGCCCTACTATTTTAGTATGTACTATAGCTATGTATGTACATATATGTGTATAATATTGTGTATGGAGTGCTTCACTTTCTTTTATATAATGGACTTTAAGATTTCTGTATTTCAAAGAATGTTCATTTTATTTTCTTTGTTTTTTTCATCCTTTAATTAAACTGTGTATGTTGTCTTATTTATTTATACACTTTTAACTGGTATGTGAAAAAATTGTGGGAAATAAATATTTGGAGAAAGCATATCAGAACTACGGGTGCTAATTATAATTTTCTATGATTTATCTGCTCTCCGAGATCACGAGAAAAAAGAAAGACTAATTAAACTTAATGATTTTTTTTTTAATTTTATTCCGAAAATACATATGTATGTACGTGTGTATGTCAATAAAACGATATTTCTCCTGATTATGTACTCAAAATTCAGGTACTATCACTCGGTTCAACGATTTTACCAGATAAAAAGATCGACAGCACTGAATATCATAAATGGACAATATTGCACTATTCTCCATTTAAAGCAGTTTGGGACTGGATAATTTTAATACTTGTTATATATACAGCCATATTCACGCCATATGTTGCTGCATTCTTACTTGGCGAACCAGACTACCAGAGACGTACTAATAAATATATTAATAGTGATCCACTTGTTATTGTAGACTTAATTGGTGAGTTTTGTCTATTTAACTTTATCCAAAACATGTATCATACTACATAGAAACGTTCACTTTATCTACCAATGGATTCCTTATATAAGTCGGACTGTTCTCGTACTACAGGATTTAGACAGATATAATCCGAATTAGTCCGCAAGATAGTATTGAAGATACATACATATGTATTATAAATATTTCTGACTAAATCCTGGAGTACGGGAACAGGCTAAGTATGTACTCGTATGTATGTGTGTATATCGGAATTCCTACATAACGCCTTTTCTTCAAATTCCAGTTGACGTTACTTTTGTTATTGACATACTTATAAATTTTCGAACCACATTTATCGATGGACAGGATGAAGTTGTCTCTCATCCCGGACGAATTGCGGTTCATTATTTGAGTGGATGGTTCCTGATTGATCTAGTTGCCGCGATACCATTCGATTTACTGTTGGTTGGAAGTGACACTGACGAGGTAATGTCAAGAAAATATGATTGATACTTTTCATACCGATTACATCCATATACTCTTCTTATTTTAACACGCTTTTATTAGCTTCACCTCTATGTATGATACTTCTTAGCTTGACTAAGCTAAAATAGCTACAGGGTTGAAATATATATCAAATGAAAGAGCTTGATAAGTACATTGGCTCAAAATTACCAAATTAAAAATTAGTCTATTCGTTCCTGCAATATTTGCGTGGTAAGATATCAAAATTTTCATATTGACCGCAGCGTTATGAAAAAGCATTGCTTAAGCGGGAAGATGGAGAGATAAAAAAAATACAAAAAAAAATACATACATCTACCATTGAAAGGTGTTTTGTAGTTTTTTGAACTATTATTATTTCTTATGACAGATCATTAGGAGTGTTCTCGTATTGCAAATTATCTAAAAATCGTCGTAAACTATTACCACTTTTTGCGTTCTCATACCCGAAAAACTTGCAAAGTGACGAAAATTGAGAGAGCAAAATAAGATTTCATTCTGGGGGGAAGCTGCAAATTTGCAAACTTGCAAGTAAGAAAATCAGCTAATCACAAAATTACATATGTACACAAATATGCATTTACGTGAATAAACAAAAGAAGGGCTCTGGAAATTATTTATTGAAAATTTTTTAATTAATGCTAGTACTTAATGTACGATGGAAAAAGAGAGTAAAGTTACTAAGCAGAAGATTTTTTGAATTTTTTTTAAGTAAATTTACTATTAATCTCCAGTTTTCTTATTTTTGTGTGTACCAACTATGGCTACCGTATGACATTTTTCGTTTGTATCATATTTTCCCCTAAATAATACCATAATAGATGAAAGAGCAGAAGGCTGAAATGTTTTTGTCCGAATTTGTCTATTTTGGAGTAAGTTTTTTTTTTAAATGAAAATATTGATAATTTTAAACACACATTTGTAGGTACATATGCATATCTACTTAATCTTTGAACGAACAAGGTTGTGTGTTTAGAGGAGTCTTTTATTTTTGTATGCGGCCTGGCAAATAATTTTGAGAAAAATTACTTTCTTCGGTTTTGGCATTCAATATCCATGTATGTATACATATCTGTAGGTATGGGGCGGAGAAGTTGACAAAATTTCTGGGTAAAAATGGACTTGTTAAATAAAATCTGTGCGTTGGGAGGAAAGCTATATCAAGAGCTTCGAAGAACATTTAGAGTAATCACAGTTTCTTCTTAAAAATAATACGTGGTAACTCTGAAAGACAATTCCTCAGAAATGATTTTAAAGTTAAAATCTGATAACAGGGAACAGGTCGTTTTGATGAGTCTTTTTTGTATAGGAAATCAAAAGTTATACACTTGAAGAGGCACATTTTTTTCTTCAGGACCCTAGCTTATATCTGGACAACATTGATTACACTAAAGGGCAAAATCAACTTTTTTTCTGGGTATTGGACTAAACCAATTTTTTTAAGAGATTTAGTCATAAATTGAAAATAATTTCTCCGTTTTTCGAGATACGGCCATTTGAAGTTCGAAATTGGACTTTGGTAAAAAATTATTTTTAATTATTGTATGTAAATAACTAAATAAGTAAAAATATGGGCATGGCCCTTTTGTACGCCTTACATGTGTTGGAAGAACGACTAGAAATTTGTGGTTTTCTTGAGCGAAAACTTTAATGTTTTGCCTCCAATGGATTTAATAAATTTTGTATGTTCACGATTTCTGAAAGGAGGAACGTTGTTTGATTTCACTCCAAGATCGATAATAGAGTAGGGGGATCCGAAGCGCGGTTTCGTATTTTTGAGCAATTGAGTCAAATTACAAGTTCCAAAAATTATGATTAACACAGTGCTATGTAAAAGGATGATGTATGAATACTTGGGAAGTAATGTTATCTTTATTGTAGGTCTTGTCGAGTAAAACAAGAATCGAATCAAGAAATTTGCCAAACACGCCCAAAATCTTGATTTACGGTTAAGAAACCGTTTTTGTGTACCTTTCCGCACTTAAAAGCCTGTAACTTGGTTGACTATGAACGGCGGCTTAAAAAAGTAAAAACTTAGATCTTTCGAATGGTTCCCAGCAAACACATTTTTTTCACTTTTTCGCATTTTTCAACTTTTACAATGTTTTTGCGCACTATTTTATAAAGCAAAAAGGCTAGTCCTTAATTTATTCAAAAAATAAGTTTAGCAATGAGTTATTTTCAAAAATCGGTTGAAAAATGGCTGAGTTAAAACCAAAGTAAGCAATTTTCTTCAGAATTGATCATTCTTCAAAATGAGCTTAAATTGAGGCTTCTCCGATGTCCACGAGTTCAGATATAAGCTCGGATCTTAAAGAATAAATTTGGGTGTAACTTGTATGTAAAAAGTCTGGATAAATTTGTTAGTCTGTATGGAATGAATGTATGTACGGTAATGACTTGGAGGTGCAGCAACAATACTAACTATTTCTTGGAGCACATAATCAAAAGAAAATTCCGTGAACCTCAAATTAGTAACACTAACCCCTGATAAAAATTTAAATTTTCTACCTGCCCATTTCCAAAGCTTGAATACTAAATTATGAAGTTAACATAACAAATTTCTGCGAAATGATACGAATATCTAACAAGTTGGCATTACTTACTTTCAGTCATGTGAATTTAAAATTTAATAAATATTCGCTTAGCTAACTTCGGTATGGATAAATGCGTCAGAATATATTCTGTATTATCTTATATATACATACATATGTACATATGCATCTGTTACATACATACATACATACATACACACATACATACAGATATGTATTTTTGTAGACACAAAAAAATGAAATTGAACTGCAGAAAATCAATGTACAACACAGGATGAATGTAAATAATTACACGCTCTTTTGTATTTTTATATACCAATCAATTGAAAATTTGTGCAAATATACGAATAAAGCAAATTACAATATCTTGATTTATTTGCCGGCAATCGATACCAAATATAGTTATCATCTATTCTAGCAAATATTTTCAACCTTTTGTATGTTTAATTTAATTTCTTTATGTGTCCAATGTTTTACAGCTCGGCTTGGATAATGAAGAGGTATTATAAGTAAATAATTTTTCCTTAAATGAGCTTTTGAGCGCAATTACTTATGTTATGTTTAAGCAAATTAAATACGCAGAAATTCTTTCCCGTAGCTTCAATTCCACAATTATACACTTCTATGTAATCTTTCACATTGTGCGTGCCATTTTAATTGCAAACGGTTTTTATACTTGTCGCAATTTTCTTTATACTTAATATTTAGCAGTTATTAAATAATTTGCCGAAAACATTTATTGGAGAGCATAATCATAGTCGAAAATACTCAATAACCAACATAGACAATCGTAAACACTCTTGTAATTTTAACACAGTCTCAAATACATAAATAAAAAAATTGGGTTTTTGTTAAGTAAAATACGAATGGATTTTACTGTGAGCGCTTCTTTTCTTCTAAATCTAAATTAAATCAGTACAAATTTAAAAGGAAAGAATCAGGCTGAGCCATGAAATAATTCATTTTATTGTAGGTAATCCGAGTCATCAGATACATCCATATCGTAACTTTGCTGCAAGAGCGTCATAAAACGAAAAAAAAAATTAAAAACGGCTTTAAAGTTTACAGTTTGCATACGCTCCCATAGTACAAATGAAAACACATTTTCTTCTAATGAGCTAAGTATGTACATATATATGTATTGTTAAGCGAAACAGCTATGCAATTTTTAAGCTCGGAACACTTTGACGACAGCAAGCGACAAGCAGCATCTGTCAAACTTTAAATGCACACGTTCTTACGGACACAAATATTTTGACGACAGCACGACCTCTTGGCTGCAGACTGCAATTGTCGATGACGCCAGATTAGATCTATTCCTATTTTTTCAGCGACAGATAAGGTTCTTCCTCTTCTTTTATGTCAAACTCATACAAAATCATGATGTCGCTGCCGCGTTCAAAAAATTCATGTCGCCATCGGCAAAGTGTTTAGATGATGCTGCCTGTCGCTTGCTGTCGTCAAAATGTTCCGAGCATTACACAACATAGAAGTGGCGTGACGGTCATTTCTGAATACTTAAGTCGAAAAAAAAAAATTGGATTATGCCACTCTTGCAACAAAAGTACCACACATATTATCCCATACGAACATTGTTAGGACTACTTCACGAGTCTCAGTTCGGGTGAAACCGAGTTTACTACAACCAAATATTCGACTTATACATATCGCAAGTTAAATAATAAAGAGAAATATTTGAAATTTTTAATTTTGTGGGAAAACGCAATCAAAGTTTAATTAATTCATATGTCTAGTTGGTATATAAAAAAAAAAAACAGATGCAAGGGCACATATCTTCGCCATTTTTGGGAAGTTTAGTAGTCTGTTAGACTGAACATATTCTCCTTATCAAGCTTAGTAATTGTATGATGAAATCTCCAAACACGTGAATTTTGAATTAATTCTCTATATTATTAATCGTGCGATATTGTCGCTTGAATAAATGATTTTCGCATGTGAAAACTGGGCCAAATCGAGTCAATAATGCCGTTTTACTAAACTAATCAATATCTTTCAAATGGCGCTTTTGGATATATCCTTTAGTTTCCGAGATAATGAGTGAAATGTTATCGTTAATTTAGTACAAATTTTTATCACATTTTGTCGTATGCCATAAAAAGTTCCTGCTAAATTTTACTAAAGAAAATCCTTCATAAGCTCCAAAATAACAAACAATAAACAATAAAAATAAAATATATAATTAAAGAATTTCGTGAACTAGTAGCATTCCCCGAGACCTTGGAATTCCAAACTTCAATCGCAATTTCCCAAACGTCGTCAAATGTAGCATACAACAATCATTTAACCAGGCTACTTCTTATTTCGCTGTAAATACAATTCAGTTAATTTTTATTTGAGAAACCTGCTAATTGCACATACCTACATATATACATATGTACATATGCAACAGTGAAAACTAGGTAAAATGACAAACTGAGAAGAGCCATAGGAGTGATCTATATATGAATTACATACATACATACATATGTATATCAGAATCGAAAAACATAAAGATTTTCTACAATTTATTGGGGTTGGTTAATTCTTCCTACAGGCTGATAAGACGTTGTTTTATGAAACGAATTCCCCTTCACCTTTTGTAAAATTTGGTAGGGGTACGAGCCGGTTTTGACCGAATTTGGCAATAGAGATTAAGGAAATTCGTTTCAAAATACATCAATTGTATATGCTACATATATCTACATAACTACATAACTTTGGAAATACATACATACATATATAAATATGTACATAAACCTAAGTACATACAAAAAATAAAATACCAAATGAATATGGCAAACATTTTGATTCTGGATGTATAACAATTTCTTAATTTAATTCTGTTAGTAATGCCAAAGTTAAATCAAATTTTATATTTACATATGTACATACATATGTAAATATAACTCATTATCAAATATATAATTTGCTTCAAGTAATGGGCAGGTTTACATACATACATACATACATATATACATACATACATATGTACATATGTATATCGAGTGATCCGGACTGAAGAGGACATAAACAATATTCTACTTTGGAAATTGAAACAATTCGGTTCATTTTTTTTATTTTAAGGCTTCTTATCGAGCACATTTTTGCACACGCAGACTACTAAAAAAAACAGCGATCTCAATTTAAATTTTTGCCACAGCAGTTGCATGAGGAGATCGGGCGTATCAAAGTTTAAATGAGATAATAATTTTTCAGATTTTGTATACATAATTTATTTTGCGAATACATATGCTGCTGATTTTAGTTATGTACGAAGAATAACTAGGAAAGCAATAGGTGCACTAATTCACATTTAAGAATTTCTTTTATTTGGTCGTTGATATGCGACTAACTTATAAATATGTATGTATATTTCTTAATATTTTTCCTTGGTTACCCAAATACCCGATTCGCCGCACACAATGCTTTTAATCATTTTTTTTTGTTGTTTTCAACTTTTATTCGATGTTAGCTAAATAATCGTTTATGTAATTTATTGCAGACAACAACTCTGATAGGATTGCTCAAAACTGCCCGATTACTGAGGTTGGTGAGAGTAGCCAGAAAAATTGACAGATACTCAGAATATGGTGCTGCTGTGTTGGTTCTTCTTATGGCCACATTTGTGCTCATCGCCCATTGGTTGGCTTGCATTTGGTAAATTCCTACATAGATATGTACATACATATGACTTCAAATAACGGTTTCCATTAATATTTAGGTATGCTATAGGAAACGCGGAAAGAACGCTTTTAACAAAGAACATTGGCTGGCTGCATTCGCTGGGAAATGATATTCAGGAGCCGTATTTTGACAATAACACTGGTGGGCCCACAATTAAGGTATTATAATTTGGCATACGTACATACATACATACATATGTACATATATACTTACATATATGCGGTGGACATTAATATCTGCGTGTGTAAATAATCTGTATTTTTAGTCAAGATATATAACTGCACTCTACTTTACATTTACCTCATTAACTTCGGTTGGATTTGGAAATGTCGCTCCAAATACCGACGCCGAAAAGGTGTTTACGATATGTGTGATGCTTGTGGGCTGTAAGTAGATTTATGCTATCAATATGTATGTACATGAGGGGCTTGTGAATTACGGCGTGCAGCGTGTTAAACGGAATTACATACATATGTACATATGTATGTAAACTAAGTATTATCCTGAAGAAGGTAAGGCCATGGTGCAATAACAACAAGGTGATGCCAATAACATAACCTCACTTTTTCGGCAGCGTATTTCGGTCATACATTTCAAAGTACTTAAAAATAGAAAAATTTAATGCCTTTTTTTATTTCAATTTTAGTACTATTTACTATTTACTATTTACTATTTCAGTGCATTTTCCATCATTATGTTTGGGTAAATTGAGCAAACTTTTTGCATAGCCTTAAAGTATGTTCAGATAGGCCACTAATCGAGCAATTAGCCAAGCTTTCTCTATTAAGGTCCTAATTGAGCTCGATTTACCATACATGATTTCAATTCTTAATTGTTCGATTTTAGTGCTTAATCGAGTGCCTATTGAATGAGTATTTTCATGTTACGCTGCTGGGTATGTTTCATTTTGATTTTGCGGTGTGTTTATTGAACACCCAAAAACGTTGGCTCAATTAAAAAGTTAATTGACTCTATTAAATTTCTGTATAAACATACTTTTAGAATATGTTTCCACATTATTAATAAATATGCTTTCAACTCAAGTTCTCAATACAATTTATGATAGGGGGACTTGATTTAGAAATACCCCAACCCTTTGCTGGCAGGAAAAGGCCAGGTTCTTAGAACATAATACAACAATGAAATATATAGTATAATTCATGATTTGATTGTCGCAATTGTTCATGAAAGTTCAAATTTTCAAACGGTGTCAGTGATACATTGAGAAAAAAAACAGTTAAGAGTCCTACCTAAAACATTCAAGAAGACATTACTTCCAGTAAGACTGCCGAAATTGTCAAAAATACAACAAACACCACTCTACTGGCATCACCGTGTTTGTAATTCACCATGGGTACGAAAACTGTTGTTGTAGTTGGATGTGTGGTGAACAATTAAAGCAACAAAGACAAGTTCGATACGATCCAGTTAAAGAATTACCAATTTTTGCCGCCGCACACCACAAACCCTTTGCGTGCTTGTATGTGTTCTTAGCAACAATGTGATATGTATTTTATGAAGCATGTTATTCAATGATATGTTAATAAATTCATGATAGGTTAATTGTTTCAAAATAACGAAAATCGTTATGATCACTAAATGTGAAATATTTAGTCTTCACCAGAATTGATTCCTTACTTGCCCGGGTATGTTATTTGTATTTTGTTAAAAATGTATTAAAAGGAAACAAATTTCCTCAATGGCCTGTCTAGTCCAGTCCGCCTAACTGTAGGCTTGCTCGCTGTTTTAGTAATAATTTGTCTACATAAATATTTATTACCAATCTTTTTTATATGTATAAAAAATCTTTTTCCGCATATTTAAGCTGTTATAGTATATTTAAAAATATTTTGTTGCAAAATTATTATTTTTTTTTGTATTGTACAAATAGCTATGTATCTTCAGAAAATTCCCTGTTCTCTGTCATAACTTTCCAAGAATATCTAGTCTTGAAATTATGATCCGCATACACTTAGAACTGTAAAAAATAAACCGGGGAACACACTAAAGAATAAAAGAGACGAATATTCTGGGCTATTAGCCTACACCATAAACCTAAAATTTAAATTGAAGCATTATTTACAAAATAAAAGACAAAAAAAAATACTCTGCAGTTACTGTACGTGCCGAAGTAATTTCCAGAGCCTTAGTAACATTAAATTTATACATTTCCAATAGAAATTTGAAGTCGAAATTCCAATACATCTAAGAATTATAGTTATATGTTTAACTGTGAAATTTCCTTTGCTTGGAAAACAACACTGCCAGCATATATCGTCGCCCGGATAAAATAATTTCTATTGTTAGATTTGACGACTTTTGGGAAATCGTAATTGAAGTTTGGAATTCAATTTCTCAAGAACGCGACGATAGTTTTTCTCCAAGGTCTCGGAGAATGTTACTAGTTCACGAAATTCTTAAATTATTTTATTTTTATTGTTTATTCTTAATTATTTTTGAGCTTACGAAGGATTTTCTTTAGTAAAAGTTTGTCGTATATGAGATACATTTGGCAACAATTGAGCGGGAGCTTTTTATGACATACGACAAAATGTGATAAAAATTTGTACTAAATTAAAGATTTTTAAAAATTATTCAAATAATGTAAATATATACATATGTATATATATGGGGGATTATTTGCCAAACCATTCGGAAACATTCTGATCTCGTCTGAGCAACGTACGTACGTTCGATTTTAACTGTTCCGTGATAAATTGTGGATCCAATATGGATACCCATTTTGATTTTTTAAAATCTGATTTCACATTCGTAGAAGAAGAAACCCCAATTGTAAAGTTTTAAGCGAACCTAATAGATTTAAATTTTTTTGGCCGCCATATTAGATCCACCATTTCGAATTTTTCCAAATTCAGGGTTGAGATCCCTGATAAGCAAAAATTGTTCAGGTAAAAGAGCTCACGCCCCACCTATGTACCTTCTCCTCAAGTTTGTCGTAGTACTTCTTGGACACACTGTATATATGAAAAATTGCCGTATGTGAAAAATGTTTGTGGCAAAGTTTAAAGAAATCGCTTCTGACCTTGCATATGCGACAAAATTTTACTCAATGTCTCGGAATTTATTTATCCGGGCGACGATATGTACATAATATGGACATACATATGTATGTATGTTGAAGAGAGTTTTATCGCTCATCGCCCTGATGTCACTGCTTCGTCGCTAATCTAAACAACATTTCTAGCGCTTTTCTATCTTCTTAACAGCTTCTCGCTAGATTTTTACCAATTGAAGTTTTGAAACTTCACAAAGCAAAACTTGGTAGTTTTTTGAAGTAAAATATTTTCGCAGTTATTATATTTTTGGTACATAAAAAGCATGTTTGATTAAGAAAATATACATGTTTAATTCCTTTTTATTAACAATTTCTGAAACTGCGTTTTAAAATTTTAAGTTAAAATTTCGTAGAATATAGTCGCGATAGAGCTTGTAACTTACACCGTTAAAGTTACTTTTTATCAGATACTTGACTTTCTTCAACTTTTCTGACTTTGGCTGGTACTGGCAGTTACTTTCGTTTATATCGAAATAGTTCCCGATTGCTGTAGCGTTTTTGTAGCATTTCCTGACAGCGTATAAGAATTCGAAAAAAACGATTTTCACAGATTTTGTCGGATAGAATAAGTGACTTTCGCGATAAAAAAAAATGCTGGCAGGGGATTTAGGTACATTTGAATACGTATCTACATTCATACTTATGTGCATGGATATAGTATGAAGGCGTACATCTATAGGTATATACATACATATATGTATGAGACACTGAACAATATTAGCGTAGATGGAATGACTTTTGGCTCATTGACAGACTTTCGATCTGAAATTTTTTCCATCTTTCTGGAATCTCATTCCAATGTTTGAAGCATCGTTCTTTGTGTACGTGGAATTATAATAAGTCTAGCTGTTTCTGAGAGTGTTTATGTTCTTCCTTTAGTGCTCTAGTATAAACACCAATTTAAATTTTTAGCTCTTATGTATGCGAGTATATTTGGAAATGTTTCTGCAATAATACAAAGACTTTACTCGGGTACTGCCAGGTATCATACACAAATGTTGAGGGTGCGTGAATTTATTAGATTTCATCAGGTAATGCGATATTCTACCAAAAGGGAAAATTATTTCCATGATACAAGATCGAATGCTTCATTTTAGATTCCAAATCCACTTAGACAACGATTAGAGGAGTATTTTCAGCACGCGTGGTCCTACACAAATGGAATTGACATGAACTCGGTGTTGAAAGGATTTCCAGAATGCCTTCAAGCCGATATTTGTTTACACTTAAATAGAAAGCTGCTAACAACTTGCTCAGCCTTTTCAGGAGCCAGTCCGGGTTGCCTAAGGTATGTTTATATTTGAAAGTGTTCGTAAGTGATGCCATCCTTATGTCCATATGTACATACATACATGTATACAAACATAGGTAAACTGCCATTGCAATTAACCAAAATTACAAACACATTATATACACTTGAACTAATTTTATTTTATTTTTTCTAGATATAGGCAAATAGTAAGGTAACTCGGGGAGTTATGAGACCGGTTTGGTCTTTGGACCAAAAGTGTAGTAAAAACAAATTTAAATTATAAGAAAATAATTTTTTTAAATTGATCTTTCACCTCAGATTTCAAAGAAAGAAATATATTTTTGGTGATTTCGAATAAATTTTTCTCTTTTCACCAATATTTGACCTTTAAAATACCATTTGACTTGTGTCTGTCTATTTTTTATCGCAAGATATTTGATTTTATCCTTATTTTCGAAAACAAATTGTATTTACATAAATATATATATAGGACCGAAAAGAGTGCGCATTAATGGAACTTAAAAAATGTTTTTATTTACTATTTTTAAAATATATACATATAAGCAAATAGCGAGTTTTTCTTTCTTCACAACAGACCAATAGCTTAACTAAAATAATTATATTTATTCTTCTAGCTTCATTAATTCCCGGCAAGCGAGCAATATACACAGAGTTACAAGAAAGTCGTGCCGGGATAATTGAGAACATTATTATTCAGGACATTTCTGATTAATATTTTATATGACTTACACGATGCCCAAAACTTCACAATTCAAGATATTCGATTTTAAAGATTGTTTTAAAAAAATATTTTTTTGCTTGTACGTCCACTTGTTTTTATTATATGTTAGTTCAAGGGTACGATCTTTTTCTGTTTTTTGTTAAAGGGTATGTCAATTAATCAAAATCATCAATAAAACTTGAACCAAGCCCTTAGACTTAAAGCAGCAATGATAAAGTTTTGAATTTACGATTTTGCACTAAGAGTTTCCTAGTAGGAAATTCCTATATCACTTAAAAAAATTGTACGGAAACTATTCTGCAAATTGTTTTAGAAACTAGTGTATTTTTAGCTATTCAAAAAGGTATAATAATTAAATTAAAGAAGTAACTCCTAGGCGGATTGCGGGCTCAACTAATGGAGGGTAAAATTTCATAAGGAAAAAATTTAAAAAATACGTGACTAAAACACAAAAAACAAAAAACTTAACCATATAAACTTTTTTATTCATTATAATTCGTTCTCGACATGGCCGCCCCTATTCCGATACAAATTTTCATTATTTTCCCTAAATTACTTTTTTTTTAAATATCTAGGACAACTTTCCCGGTAACCCTGCATACATATGTACGTACAAAATATGCCTGTAGCCACAAAGTCATAGAGTTTATACAAATTTTAAATAATCTTACTTTTCAAATGGTTTAAAGAGGATAATTGAAAAATAAATAAAAATATTTTTAGGTACTCTTCTTCTTTAATCTTATACTAATACTCAACAAAAAAAAATAGAAAACAAAAAAAATATAGATACATATGTATATACATAGGTACATTCTGAATCTACAAATATATTTAAAGATCTTTTAAAAAAAATTTAACGAGCTGGTGGAAAATCTTCAAATGTAGACTGAGCTCCAGTACTGGGCACGCATTGATTACACTACTTTTGCTCGATGTAATTAGAAAATATTTTTCTACTAAATACTCGTCTTATTGAAAACTGAAGAGCGTAACTACACTAAGAAAAAAGTAACATTATATTTTCAAACAGTCATTTTTGGTTTTTCCCTTTTAGCGGTTCGAAATTCTTGAACAGAAAAAGTCTTTTTTTGAACAAACTTAAACATAAGTTTGTTTGATCGATCACAGTGGTGTTTTTTATCGAGAATGAGTTCAACTCAACGACAAATTTCCTAACAACACCGCCCTGAAACTATCAAGACTAATCTCGTCACCTGGGTAAAAGATTGTCGTAAGCGCATAGGAAACGTGAATGACATACGACAATCTTTTACCCAGGCGACGCTCTGTAACTATCAATATATACAATGCATATATTCAAAGTGAACATTTCAGAGAGCACTTACATATTGTGGCTGTAGCTGAGTGCGCAGAGATGCTTGCTACAATTTGTTAGCCGTCAGAAGGGCCCGGGTTCTCGAATGCCAGTAGACGGAGCATATGATTTTTGATTTTTTTTCGGTTTTTCTTAATTACGATAAAGCATCTGTGAAGTGCAGAACGAAATCGTATTCAAACGAAAAGATCTCCAAAAATTTATCTGTTTAAAGAAAACAAAAAGTCGTTTGGCGCCAAATCATATGCGATTTAGTTTCAAACAAAGAGGATAGGTTTATTTTTTTTTTCTCAGTGTACATACATATTGAAAATGTTAAATAAGATTCATAAAATTCTTAACTTCCTTAATTTTCACTGTAGTTCAACCAATTTAATTATATTTTCAGTGTTGTGCAGATCAAAAGCAACAAATAATTATATGGGCCCAGTCGGAAATGCAACTACTTTAAAAGCAATTTAAAAAGTACCTTTTTACGAACTACAAGTGGTTGGAATTCTTCCTTTTTTCATATAAGCAACTAACTTTATTAACATGGCGATGTCCTAGGAGCATGTCAATTGTCCGGCTCTGCATATGATTTCAACTACTTTAAAATGCATTTGGTTTAGGGAACTTTAAAATGAATATTTTTCGTTTGAATACGAATTCGTTCTGCACTTCACAGATGCTTTTTCATAATTCGGAGACACAAAGAAAAATTCTTATTATCATTTTAGCATTTTGCCTCTGACGGCATTCGAACCCGTACCTTCTGGAAGCCAACAAATTACAGCAAGCAGCTCTGCACATTCAGCCACAGCCAGACATGCAAATATGTTTTCAAATGTTCGCTTTGAATTACGATGAGCAAATCAATAGTCCGACTCTGCATATGATTTAAACTACTTTCAAATGCATTTGGCTTAAAAGTAGTTTGTTTCCAACTACTTTCTTAATTGATGGTTCATTGGGCATTTGTTCCAAAGTAATTTTTCAACTAGTTGTTTAAAAAAAAAATCACTTCCTTCCGATAGGGGGTGATAGCCACTGAAAAAAATAAAGAAAAACTAAAAAATTGCACTCACAAGTACGAACAAGCTATACACTTATACATGTGTAACAGACCAGTCAATTAGGTACTTGAGGTCGGAATAATACCCCAACAGATAAAAACAATATACTGGGAAAGACCCAGAAAATTATACTAAAATAACAAAAATGGCATATCTCTCAATTTGACAGAAATTATTATTTTTTTAAATGAATAAATTTGGGAAAATTTACAAAATAATTGCAGTGGGAAGTTTATTGTTATTAGGGGTACTCACGACACCCCGAGTAAGAAAATTTTTACTCATCCTTAACCAATAAGGGTCATAGGTTAAAGTTGAGTTCAAAAGTTAATTTTTAATCAAGGTATTTTGTTGTTGGAAAGTAATTTTTCTTTACACTTTACTCTTTTACTCGGGGTGTCGTGAGTACCCCTATTGTTATTGTTTTCTTATTAAGTTTGATTCCACGCGGGTTTACATGGCGTATGAGTAACAAAATGTCTTGCTCATATTTCATACATAAACTAGCGGACCCGGCGAACTTCGTCCCGCCCAAAATTAATTTTTTTGATTGAAATATTTTGTTCCAATATTTTCACTAACAATTCACGTTCATGACTTCCAGTGGCACATTTATCTGCTCTGATTATGGGGTTTTGGACATCAGAACAAATTTTCAAATTTTAACAACGTGACTATTTTTCGCATGTATGTTTGCTTACCCTCTTCTAAAGTTATCCGGGCCCACGTTTTATCTCGAGACCCTAGTCACGGAGGGGCATGGAAAATAATCTAAACTATAGCAATCATCAACAGCTCCCATTTGCTACCCATATTGTACAAACACATCCTAAAGTTATCCGGGTCCACGTTTTGGTCTATATCTCGAGACCCTAGTCACGGAGGGGCATGGAAAATAATCTTAACTATAGCAATCATCAACAGCTCCCATTTGCTACCCATATTGTGCAAACACATCCTAAAGTTACCCGGGTCCACGTTTTGGTCTATATCTCGAGAC
>JAPVRG010296055.1:4547-16849 GCA_029783565.1 Rhagoletis cerasi
GTGACTCAGAGAATTTGTGGAAGGAATCTAGTTTCAGATGCAAAAGGGTAGGTAATGCTTCACATGCCCTTACTTCAATAGGCATGATTAGAAGTGCTTAAAATTAATTTTGCCAAGCGCGCGACATAAACACACGCCTAAAAGTAATACGTAGCTACTAAATAAACTAATTAGTTATACTCCCTTCTCATTAGCAGCTCTTGCGCAAGTGGCATTCATGTATAAAATTCTTATCCCTAAGTGAATCAATTACAACTTGTTTTAATGAGCACATTAATTAGAAACTGATCTTCACCGCTTCAAAGTGATAAACATTTGTATGTATGTAAGTACATATAAACAGGCCAACATTAATTTCTTTAAATATGCTAGCGATTAAAGCTATTTAGCAAGTGTGTAAGACCCTGCTCATTATTTCAACGATTTCACGCTCCAAATCGAACAATTACCAGTCCAAGACGCATGTTCTTTCATACATATTCTTACATACATACATATGGAG
The DNA here is from genome assembly GCA_029783565.1 of Rhagoletis cerasi. Lineage (NCBI taxonomy): Eukaryota > Metazoa > Arthropoda > Insecta > Diptera > Tephritidae > Rhagoletis > Rhagoletis cerasi. Next base: position 5,050 of record JAPVRG010296055.1, read on the forward strand.
GAAATAAGTGCCTTCCCGCCCTGACTACTGTTCACCAGCCTCCTTCGCCCTTCGCTCTGCTCAGCAAATGCTTTTACGGTTTTCAATTTCAACCATTTCATCTCATTCAATTTACGATTTGTCAAAAATTGTATTTTGACATTTAAATGGCGTACACATTGGTAGGCCGCAGCTACTGCAACTGAATATATTGTATGAAAAGAATTACATATGTATATTTGGGTGTAAATTTGACTTTACTGTGACAGTTGTTTGACTGTCGCCTGCTGGTCGTTGCTGTTTATGAGCGAATGTTGGTCAAAGTCTCTGTAGATCCTCAGCCTACGTTTTTTCAACATTTTTCAACGACGAGTATGACCGTCAGTGGTTATTTATGTGAGGCAGCGTTGCAACATCATAAGCGCTTTAATGCAACATGAGCGCTCGAGTTTATAGATATGTATGTATATATGCGTGAGTGCGTACGTGTGTGTGTGTAAGCCCGATCTTGCGATCAAATGACACAAATTAATGAGTCTTCCCTTCAAACGAGTTTTTAAATTTTTATGAACTTAATAAAGCATTGGGCTCATATGTTAATATGTACGTATGTATGTACATATATATCAGTGTTCATATAGAATAGTAGCTTAAATCGGGAGGCTGGCTTTAGTATAATGCACCATTCATTTTACTTGTTAAACCACAAGAAATTTTTTTATAAGATTTAATAAGAATGTTTACTGGCTAGCATCAGAAAAATTTCTTTCACGTTTATTTGCCAAATAGTTCTTCAATGGCTTGGCGTCAGTGCGTCCTCTGCAATCGTACGTTGCAAATGGCACATTATACTAAAGCCAGCCTCCCGACTTAAGCTACTATTCCATAAGAACACATATACATAACCCCATGCTGTTCAAAGTGCTGCTGCCCAGATGTGCCATGCAACTTTGTTGAGCGAACAGTTGTTGCTTTTATATTTTTTACTATTCCTTGTTTTTCCTTCACATCACATTCCGTAATTTCTTAATTTTTTGTTTTTCTTCTGAAGTTTTGTTCGCATTTTTCTCTTGTCAGATATGTATTTCATATTTCGTGGTGCTTTGTTTTTTGCTTTTTCGCTATGCGACTTTCCGCTCTAATTAAAATTTATTAAACGTTCGTTTTGTTTGAGTATTCTGCAGGCAACAATTAAAGTCTAATTTGTTGAAGCTGTGAAAATGATTAAAAGTATTAAATGATGAGACTGTGAACGTCACCAAAGCGTTAAAAAGTCGTTAGCACTTTGAAACGGATAGACGGATTACATAGGCTGCAATTCTTTATATATTCCAGATAATCCCATCGCACAGGCAGAAAAAACAGACGCGTTTAGAATATACGGTGAAATATTATCCATAACGTGGATAAAGAAATGCAGCCATAGTTTATCATGATTTAAAAACTGAATCATCTCAATCTTGATCTCGAAAGAAATCGTTTCGAATTCAAATTGAAAGTGACATTTGGAGGAAAAATATTCAGGATTGTGACAAAGCTTGTTTAGAACAGTCAAAGATGTTTAAAATGCATCAAATATTTCCTAAGCAAGTTCACTCAAAAGACGACAAGAGAAATTTTGTCGATATTTCAAATATGAAAAATCTGCTTGTAAATCTTAAAAGCATTAAATCCAACTCATTTTTACTCAAAACGGGAGGGCAGAAGAAGTTCATAAGTCAGCAGCTTATAGGAGTAAATATAAAAGTCTCCACAGTTGCATAACAATTGAGCAAATATTGAAGCAATTATGACGGCATGCAGCAATCAAGAAACCATAAGAATTCTTGCTTACAGTAAAATCGTATCTTAAACAAAACTATAATCAAGCATATTTAGGTAGGAATGCATTGAATAATGACTACAAAAGCTGCATTGTAGAAGCAAAGCTGTACACAAATGATTACCCATTAATTTTTAAGCCGAAATTAAGCCAAACAAAAGTGTGAATGCCACTTGACAAAGCTGATGAGTTTTTCAAATGAGAAATGGGAAAATTTTTTGAGATGAAGATTTTTTCAGTTAAAAACAATTTCAATTTCTAAATCGTAGCAAAATTTTTTCTACCATAAATTACAGTAGCGGTTCAGTAATCCGGACACTTGCATCAAATGTTTACCTCAGTAGTCCGGACATCAATTTTTACGATATGTAGACGCAACAAATGTTGCAAAACTAAAAACTCGAAAAAATCCAGGCAGCTTACAGTTATGTGCGTCTGGCTGCCGCACAGTAGGGAATTTTCGACTACTTCTGTTCAAAAAAGGCTAGAAGAGTACATTTTTTACTAAAATGAAAAATGTTTTTTTTTAAATACTTGCAACGAATTTTAGAATAGATTGCCTGGGCCCGAATTTATAAGAAGTTTTGATTTTTATCAGCATATGGTGAAAGTCGGAAATTAAAAAACATTTTTATGGTCGTTGAGTTCGATTCTGATCGTGAAATTTAAAATAGTCGAAATTCAGTTACGGCTATGAGCAGCCTTTTTTCTCACATTTTGTAACTGGTAAATTTTGTTAATACCTACTGCTTTTTTAACTCCTCTTAACGAAAGAACTTTATAAGTTCTCTGTCATAACCTACAAGGACAGATCGCCCAAGAAGTAGAAGCTTAGTAAAAATTAGATTTTCCCGCTTTTCTCCATTTTATCGAGTAATCGTTAAAAAAACTATTTACCAAATAATTTTACACATACGAGTAGTATTAACAAAGACATAGAAAGCGAACTTGACAATCCGGATGCTTTGAGGCGGCAACAATACGGCAGTACGCAAAATCACCCCATCTCAAAAGATTGCGCCATATATATATTATAAATAGTTTGAGAACATGGGTGAAAGGAAACAGGAGCTTGCTTTGGAATTTCTTTTTTTTTTAAATTTTTTCAGCCACAGGCGTTCAGTGTAGCATATCATAAATAGAACAGAAATTCAGGAAAATGCCCTCAAAGCTTAGCTTTCGCTAAGATACTTCTTTCTTTTGTGTATGTTCTTTCAAATACATATATCTACTTTGTAAGAATTCTTAAACTTAAATATGCAGCAAAGAGAATAACGCAACTTCTTTTGGCAAACCAGACATGTGGGACATAAATTGCCTCCTACTGTAAAAAATCGATAAAAAGTACGTAGCATCTTCCCTCTTTTTGGTAGAAATCATAAAAATGTCCTGGTCGCTCCCCTGCCTATTTAAGGTCAATCAGTGGCACCACATGAAGCTTAGTTCTTCTAATGGCAAGACCAAACCAAAGTAGAAATCAGATACTGACGTTGTTTGTTTTTTAATGGAATCTACAGAACCCTAGACCCGCCCCAGCAAACACAGTCTCTCGCGTTAGAGAAACATTTGATTTTACATTAGAATTTAGGTCAGAACACTGTGTTATAATTCGATTAGAGAATGATTACAAAAACACTGAACATTAGAAACCAATTAGAATTTCACGTTAAAATACGATTAGATATCTAACCTTTTCCCGATACCGAAAACTAAGTTCTCTCTTTGTAGAGGACGCTATTATTTCTGACAGTTTCTCTAATCGTAATGTTTGTTGGGGCAGGACTAGTTGGACACAAATTTATTGAGAATAATTTTTGGGAGAATTATAAATCATTGGGTGTCTAAACAAGATCGAATCAGCTGAGTCAGAAAAAATCCATGTGTTGCTACGTGGATATCGGCAAAGAGTTTTGATTATATGTAGACTACGTTATTGTAAGATCGGTGCTATATTTCTGAAAAAAAGTTGAACCGTCCATTAAATGTTTGTACACATTTCCAAACACAACCCGCCTAAAACGATTGATCCAATCGGTACTTCAGCGTCATTCTTTCAAAGTTTAGGAAGATGAAATATCAGGAAATATACGAAGTATGACCCAATAAGTTGCATTACTACGCCGCTTTTCATACACATCTTTCAAACCTTTCCTGTTACTCAACTTCCAGAGAATGACGCTAAAGTACCGATTGCGATGTATGTATGTAGGTCTAAACCGTTAACAGACAACACGTAGCGCAGCCAAACCGGCACAATGAACGGTAGGTAAAGCGCCAGCCGCGCTGCAGTTGAAGCCATTAAAGTTCATACAAATGTGGCAGAGTAAAGAATCTCGTTAAAGATGCACAACTCATAACGCTTTGGCAGAGCACAAAACAAAGATGCAAAGGTCGAAGAGACCAGAGAAGCAGGAAAGCTGCTGCTCAATTTCTGCTGTTTTAATATTGACAAAACAACAAATGCATTTAAAATATAATTAATATTCCATTGGAATGCCACGTTTGCTCGAATTTATGTGTTTGGATAGATAGCTGACGCAATGAAATGAGAACGAGCGGATGAAATGGAAAGAATAGCACAGCAAGGCAAAAACTAGATCACATAGATAAACATTTCTGACTATTGTTTCGGTGCGCATGCCCATTCTTATGATGAGGTTGTTGCTGTGTGCTTGGTTATGCGCAGCCGCCGTGAAGTGTGGCCAACGGACACGATTACATAATTCAGCTGCAGACACCGCCGACACCGACGCCGGCATCTCATCCGCGCGGATGCAATTGCACATGGCAAGGCTCCACACATACACACTCCTTCATACACACATGTCTTCCTTCATCCATATACATATACAGGGTGTCCCAGGTGTCCCAGAAGTGGACGTCAAGCCGGAAACGGGTGACAGACACGGTTAATAGTTATCAGAAAAATATAAAAAAATCTATGTCTATATCTATTTTTTAAATTGTAGGCATTCAAAAAAAACGACAAAATCTACAACCTGTGATGGGTTTTTTAGTTCCCGTCACTACAAATTTCTACTTTTTCTCAATTTTATTTTTATTACATAATTCTGAGTAATGCTTCTGTAAATTGTCGTCTAAAATTTTTAGCCAACTGTTCTTGAAGAAAATAACACTTCTTGCCCAAAAAAAATTTTTAAATTTAATGTTTCGCCCAATTTTAACTGACTGTACTGAAAAAAAAGTGTACTACACTAGTTTGGCAAGTAACTTTGAAAGTTGGCGCATTTGATAGGCATTCCAAAATGGTATGACACTTGCTAGATTGTTTCTTAAATTATGCACAATTTTGCTTTTTGTAAAAAAAACTCAGTTTTCAAAAAAATTTTCTTACTTAAAACGATTGTAGTGTACCCAAGACTTTCCTTGAAGCCGTAACATTTGAGCTAATTCTAGTTTGAGTGAGACGGAGAGAGTTGCGCCACTTCGTCCTGGCCTGTCACCCGTTTCCGGCTTGACGTCAACTTCTGGGACACCCTGTATACATCCATATGTACATATATAGTTGCGATATGGCAGATGCTCATATAGCGCTTCGCACGCCACCAAGTCATTGCAGTGGCTGATTCTTGACCACATCATCGTATTTAGAGCAAAACGAACAGATGAACGTACGCGAGCAAGAACAAGTAACGGTTAGGAAATGTATGCACATAAAATTTAACAAAAAAAATTCAAATAATGCTGAAGTCACAGTATGCATTCTTTGTTTATGTGGCGTCAGCGATGACAGTAGCAACAGCAGGCAGTGCACCGGTAGTCAATTGCATACAACAGTTCAGCACTCAAGATTTCGGCTACTGCGCATATGGGGCGGGGGTGGGTGTGGCAAAAAAATAATTTTAATCGAACAATCAATCAAATGATTATCCGCAAGAGAATATATAATTCATTGCAACTAATTACAATTTTTGTCAAATAATCGATTAATCGACTAATTTTATTTATTTTTTGATAAAAAAAAGACTAAGAACCGATTTCATAATAAAATTAAAGAATCTCTTAAATTTAACGGATGCTTTATTTTGCCGATCGACTTCATAAAGCCACTACAAGTACATTTAAATGGCACTTTAACTAAAAGGAAACTTTTGCAAAAGGAACTTTAATGTTTCATTATGAAATCGGCCCTAACCTCCACAGCAATAAAGGCTGGTGGAGACTACTTAAAATTTTTTTTCACAAAGTTCACATCACACGAAGCTCGGTACTTCGGTACTAGGCAATTTAACGTATAATTTGTTTTTGTGAATCTAACGAAACTGTCATAAGTGGCAAGCTTGATAAACTTACCGGCAACTGGTAAAATAGCAATCAGCCTTATGGTTTGTTTCTTAAGAGATGATTAGTTGTAATTGTTACTAGCTTCTGCAAATAAATCTTTACTCATACAAAAACTAGCAGCCAACATAATAATACAAGATACTAAAAAAGTTTCTAAGCAGTTTCTTTAAGTAAATTTCTTTACTTATCTTTATTTCGTCCGCTTCTTCATTTATTCTTTCGTCTTCTAAGTAATTTCTGCTGAAAATAGAAGAGCATGGCTGTATTGAAACAGTATTTTCCAAGCTAACAGAAATAAGCTCGTTGAGAACAGATCACTTTCCGAACGGCCAACTAATAAACTGCCGAAGTGAGAAAACTGACGGGAAGACCTCCATATCGTGACTTTAATATAGAAAGGCCAAAACTCATTTTAGCTAGCCACTGACCATTTACACTGTTTCCGACCAATTTGACCTATTTTAGCCGTTATCCAATTCGTTGAGCTTCTAAGTGCCATTTTCTCCAGTAACTTTTAAAATTTATCTGGCCTTTAAACTCATTTTTCGAGAACAAAATTTGTGTTTAAAGGGCAAATAAATTTTAAAAAGCTACTTGAGAAAACGGCCCTAAATGTTTTTTAAGATTATTTTACTATTAATCGATTAATATCGATTAATCAAAAGGAATGAGAAATAATCGAATTAAAATAATGCAATCAAATGATTAATCATTGCCATCCCTAGCAGCAGTATACATTATTCAACACCATGCCACATTCATATCCATCCAATTGTGTACAAAAAAAGTCAATAAACAGTTTGAAAAATATCGTGAGCCTTTGGCTTGTCTATTTTGGCTGCAAATAAATAAATATTTACATTACAGCGCATGTGCCATGTTTGGTGCTGCTAAATAAATATCAAAATGGGACAGATACCAAAGAAAGCAAACATAGAAAAACACAAAAAAATAAAAAATATGAAAACTGACCATTTCGAGTCGACACAGCATTAAAATTGAATAGAAAACCAGTTGCAACAGTTCTACATCTGCTTTAAGAGACGCTAAATACCTAAACAGAAAAAAGTGCCAATAATTTTTAGCCAAACTAATACGCTTAATTAAACATATCGATGGTCCTCTGCAATAACGACACAATTCAAAATTCAAAAAATAAAAACTCTTACTACTGGTAAGAGGCTCATGTCTCTAATCCTTGTCTGATCCATATCTAATCTTTACTACATGCTTTAGTAATCCTTACTACTTACTTTAGTAAGGATCAGACATGGATTAGACAATGATAAGAGACATGAAACACTTAACAGTAGTAAGGGTTTTGATTTTTTGAATTGTGTCGTTATTGCAGAGGACCATCGATATATATATGTATGTATTTACCTAATCGCAATATACTATGCACATATGAAGGGGTTAGAATCAAACGGATCTAAGAAGGTCTGACATTGTTTTGAGATAATTAAGGTTAAAGTTGATTACTTATTGTAAATTCTGGGTAAATTCATTTGAAGCGTTTATTGCCCGGCCAATATATGGCACTACAATGTCCGAAATGACTTGGATCTCTTTGTCACCAAATAAACAAAAAAATGTCACTTAGACCCTTATGGTTCTAACCCCTTCATATGTTAGTGTTTGCTTTTGTACTTTGGTACATTAAATTAAATTCCACGAAAAATTTGCGAAAAGATGCCCCAAAAGCGAACTGTAGATAATTGTCATGCACCGTTTGAAAAATAAAGTTTTAGCGTCGATAAACAAAGAAAAGTTATTAAGACTTCAGTTTAATTATGGCTGTGCTTTATTGCCAGCGATTAGTCATTTATGCTCACAGAGAAAAAAAAGCTTTTGAACCACACAGAACTTTTTGGTGGCATAACTAACCTTTTCAAGTTACACCCTAGTTAGGAATAGAGGATGCTCAAGTCGGATTGAAGTAGACAGCGCCACCGCTCTGAGCAACAAGTGGGCCCATTCAAGTTGTTGAACGAATGGAAGTATTTTAAAAAACTCCATCAGTGTATCTCGACGAAAATCATAGTACTATTTTTGGGAGAATATATGCATATATGTGGCCGCTGTGGTGTAGTGGTAAGCAGTGCGCGCTTCCACTCCGCAGGCCTGGGTTCAAGCCCTGGTCAGATCAACGTCGAAAAAAAAAATTTAGAAAAAAAGGTTTTTTCTTAACAGCGGTCACCCCTCGGCAGGCAATGGCAAACCTCCGAGGGTACTTCTGCCATGAAAAAGCTTCTCACAAAAATACAATCGCCGTTCGGAGTCGGCTTTAAACTGTAGGTCCCTCCCCTTTGTGTGACAACATCAAGGCGCACGCCACAAATCGGAGGAGAAGCTCGGCCAAACACTAACATATGTGTAAGCGCCAATCTATTATTATTATTATATGCAAAATAGAACAAGCTTGAACTCATAAAGGTACACGGACGCTGCGGTTTTAAAGACAACGAAATGGCTGATAAATTGGCGAACTGCGTTTCTTTGTAGCTTACAATCGGATCAGAGCCAATTGTAGGGCCAAGCACAGGGGAACCATTGGTGCAATACATATATTTGCAAAGCAACCAATTATTTTCTGAAAAATACAGAAACGGTGGTGGCAAGGTTCCTTTTCAGACGTAGAAGGAGGAAGCTATGGGCCCTGATAATACTGGAACACAATCTGTTGAGGCGAAATATCGTCGGCTGAGTGAAAGATCGCCCTATCTCGGCTGGCGGTCCGAGAACGCATTATCTCAGTAAATGGTAACAACTCTATTCATTTGGTTCATAAATGTCCTACCTAAGCTGCCGCTTCGAAAACGCCCTATCTCAATAAATTCAATGCAACGGCAGCGGAGATAAGGCATTCTTTATCCATTTGCTGAGATAGGGCATTTTCAAACCGGTAGCTGAGATAGGGCGATGTGCCACTCAGCAGTCGATATGGTAAGTTTCATCGACGATCCACTGCATTTGATTGGAAGATGGGAATAGTACATACTAGTTTATCTGCAGGTGTCGGACTTTCACCAGACTGAGTTGTCCTAAGTACAGTAGGTAGTCTATTTTATTATAATGCTACGAATAGATAAATCTGTCTAAGTACATACTTAACTTGTGCGTTTACCACTGTCGTTCAAATTTTTCTTCAAGTGTAGTAGTTAACTGCTAATTCCAGTTTGGTTCGAGCTAGAATCTTAGATGTACTCAATTGTGTGTAAGATTTCATAAAATTATTAGCATTTACTGACATATCCATTAATTTTTCTGTGAAGGTTTTTTGTCATAACTTATAATACATACTCGTAAATCATTCTATAAAAATATATCACACAAATTATTAAGCATATTTTTGCGAAATTTCGGCATTAAAAGAAATTCGTGCAATATGGGTTTGTACAAATGTAAGCATATATGTACGTATGTGTTTGGAATATGATTAAGAGCAGAAATTGCTCGTACTGACTGCTCTACAAAAAAGTGGACTAGTAAGAAGATATGAAATCGTATAAGAAAATTTCAAAGCTAATACAAAGGGCTTTTGGGTTGTTAGGATTTTCTTTCCGATGATGTTAAAACAAGTATGTGAGCCTACAAATGGAACCTCAGCCCATAGGCCATCCGAGATTACAGTTCGGCTTTAATTTGTTTCAATCCACTTTCTTTAAAGACCACTATGATTTGATGGCCGTAACATGCGAGGCTAAAATCATTTGTAAGATTTTCTTATGTAACAACTATAAAGGTCTTAAAGTCCCATCAAATGAGCCATCTCTTCAATATAAAAGTATTGCCCAATCTTACTTCACTGAATCACTATATTTTGGCAGAAGTCGAAATTGATCTAATGATCATTCTGATCCAGAAATTTCGCATGCACTCACTACTTCGTTAAAGGCCTCATTACGAAATGATTCTCCAAATTAAAAAATTAAAATGTTATCATTTCCACCACAGATTAACAGCTTACCCGCGTTTCCAGTATGGAGTCGATGTTTTGGAATTTTTCATTGCTTTTGTTATCGTGTATCTTCAGCGCTAGTGGAAACTTCCAACAGGCGAAAGTCAGAGAAAAGTCAATACGAAAAAATAGCGATAAAAAGTAAAAATAAATATAGTGACAAAAGCAAAATAAAATTAAAACAATTGAAACGCGATTTGGCCATGCATTCGCACGCATGATATAACCTATTGGACTACCCATCTCGTCCGGTTTTTTTGGTTGCTAAAATAATCTGCTATTATTGCAAATTGTTTACAATTATCTCACTCTTTCCTGTTTTTTTATTTTTCATTTTACTTATCTTTTTTTCGCATTTCCAAATCGCTTTTTTCTTTATTGCTTTCTTTTCTGCAGAAAAACTTTGCATAACAGCTCGTGAATTGCGAATTCCGTTTCTTTTCCGCCTTGACTTTAAGTTAATTAAAATTCATATTATTAGTTAGTCTTAAATTAAGTAGCCATTATTGGTGATGAGTGGAAGAAAAGCAAAAGCGGATGGTCATCTGTCTGTCATGTTGGCCACTTTCTATTAAAGCTTAAAGGCAAACAGAAAGTTCCGGATTATGAAGCGAGTTGCAGATCATTTTAACAAAATGACAACAAATAAAGAGAGTACATTTTTTTTGTAGTATTAAGTACTTCGTTTTATTATGACTTAGATCAAATACCTTTTGAGAATCATTTTCTTGAAAGAAGCGATCATTGCGCTTTAAAGTCTCGCTTTTGATGGTGAAAGTAAAAGTAAAAGTAATAACTAGTATTTTTGGCGAAGAAAAATTTCTGAAGATTGCTTTGTTTAGCGTCAAAAATGGGAACAAACTTAGAAATTGATGGGTTAGTCTGGCAGGCCGGTATACGAGTACATATGTATGTAAGTAAGGCCCTTATTATGAGTTGTGTTCGATTTTCGATCTTCGCTGGTCATCGAAGATCGAATTTGAAATTCGTATTATGAGCTACGCAACTCTGTCGAAATTTTCGTTGAGTATCGAATTTTCTGTCGAACAGAATTTTGCTTTCGATGCTTTAGCGAAGTGTGAGAAAATTGTTAAAAATGTAAGTATTTTGGGTTTGTTTTTTACTTTTTGGTGCCTAAACACTAATTTTAAACACTTTTTATTAGTTTCATGCAGGTTTAAGGTCGTGAATACTAAAAAGCCACTCGAAAGGCTGGTTTAAATTAGGGAAGAAAATCTTCATTTCCCGAAAGGGATTTATGGCAAGGTAGCTTTTAAATGCTCCTTATACTGCCAGGTTATCCTTCGAATTTTGTATGTTTATTCAATTAAATATGTAGTATGTATCTCATTTGTGGTAATCCGTTGTATTGTTAGTATGTATATAATCAGTAGTTTGTAGTTTCATCAATCGTTGTTTTGTTAAATTCACTTCTTTATATTTTATATTCAATTACTCGACCGCATGGTCGAGGAGCCATTTTGCGACTGTAATTTTAACTTTCACAAATTTACATATAAGCACACTATTTAGTTTGTTTACGTTGTAATAAACCCGCTTTCTTTTATTTTAATTTGCTCAATTTGTAAACAAAATATACTATTGTGAACAACCTAAACGAGCGAAATTCACAATAGCGCTTTTCTTCATCGAATGAGCGTCATAATACCAACTCAAAATTCGTTCGATCAGCACTTTCGACCACAGTCGAAGATCGAATGCAACTCATAATA
>JAPVRG010296074.1:5228-17213 GCA_029783565.1 Rhagoletis cerasi
CACCCCTGCATGGTTGTAAGCCATGCAGAGTCCGCAAAAAGCTCCGGAAGCATTGTCCGGAGGACATCAGACTAGGCCGAGCATACTTTAAACTGCCATTAAATTAACTTAAGAAAGTTTCATTACATGGCAGTTGAGAAGTGCATTTGCAAAAATTTCATAAACATAATGAAGGAAATTTTCGCACATGCAGCATAATATATCATGTATTTAGGCGCTTGGTGTTATTAATCCGCCTAAACATCCTCTCTTGACCAAGATGAAGTGAGCACAATATATTGCATCTGAAAACCCAACAAAGCACTCGATGGAATACTGACCTCGTTAAATTTGCATATTACGACCTATAAGTAAGAAGGAGACCCCTCATGAACAAACCGATTGCGCTCACCAATACCGCTTCAGATACGGCAAACATATATCCATCGAGTCCCTCTCGACGCCATTCCTAAATTCTACATCCCTGCAAAACTCCTACGGTCGTGGGGAACATCGTGGAGCTTTATCTTCATTCAATCGGCGAATGCTTTTCCGAGCATTTCGGAACAAACCGTGGTGGCTTCTTCAAACTGAGTGGTGCAATACGTGCAGAGAATATAAACAGTCACAGCGCTATCTACATATGCAAAAGTTGCTTCAGGCGCACGGAACTGCTATTGGCATATTTTAATTCAATACTAGCGATATCACCGCGTTTCTTTACAGCTTACAGAAGAAAGCAGAAGAGATTAGTCTAGCAGTGAATGAAAACAGCGGAAAGAACCTCAACTAATGCTGTCATTAACATCGTAGTTTTTAAGAATAATGTTTGTTAAAAACTCAGATTTACGCCATGAAATTCTGCTCTTAGCACAATTGCCACTTTCTTCTTCTCGACGAATTCAAATTTTTCTCTACAAGTTCCATGCACATTCATTCATATGACACAGAAACGCAGACGACATCTAACTAGAAGGGAGGCTTTCATATATTCGAAGGTCTCTTTACGAGGGTGACAACTTGAGCGACCTAAGTAATGCTACATGAGATGATCAACGAAATTAAAGACGCCGCCCGCAGGGTGGTCACACCTCTAGCTACTCGCTTCATCCCGTTTCAACGTTTGGCAAAAATTTACCAAAACCTCCCAGCGGAAGTGGCTGTACTTTTGAAAGAGCATGAGCATCTTCGCCGATCAATCCTGGGGACTACCCTATTAGAAATAAATTTCGGAGCTTCAACGACTGTTCAACCAACCCAACCGGAAAGTTACAAATAGCATTTCAAGACCTGTAACTTAGGGATGACAGAGAAGAAATTTCACTAGGCGATCGCGCATCGTAGAACCTGATGAGATACGCGAGCTATTTATCGTTCGGTAGATATGACCAAGCTACCGAACTCTAGCGTATATCTTACTTTCAGCAGCTGGGAAATTTGGGTGTCGTCCTAACGACGAAACCAGCCAGAGTTAGACTTTGTTGAAGTCATTCGACACCGTCTGCAACTGGACGCTGCTACAAGATATTGAGGCCTCCTCTTTCCCACATGAACTCAAGCGATAGACTGCGAATTATTTCGGTGGTCGGCTATCATCAGTAACTTTTCGATATAAAACTCCGAACCCAGAAAATCTACTCGGTTTTACACCGCAGAGATCATAAATCTCTCCCACACGAAATTCTCGACAACCTTTTTCACCATCTGGATGAAAGGTGTCAGGCGGTAGCTGGAAATTCGTGCCGATGTTGTACCTATTGCTAAAGTGAACAACTCGAAAATTATAAGATGGCAACAAAGTCTTCAGGTCGCTTAATGGCAGCACGTGAGGCAAAGAAAAAAAAAACGTTGTTGGCAACATACATACAAGGCAATTGGCCAGGCGGTTCAAAATTATGCGGTGACAGTTTGGTTACCGGGGACTAGTAGATAGTAAGCAGATATGCCGCCAACCAGGAAGCCACTAGATGTTAACGGATACCAACAGGAAATTATCTACATAACAATTAGCAGGTTACGTTAAACGGACAGCCCTGCGAAGAGTTCACTCGGAGGCCGCGAAGGCCCATTGCGATGCCTATGGGGGGTTGGTTACCCCAAGCCTGTCCCTACATGCCTTCGTACCATTTTGATTTTCTGGCGAATCCTATCAGTCCTTCCAGACGAGCTTTCTTCAAGGTATCCAGGTTCTCAAAGAAATTGTTGTCAAGGAACTTGAGGCGTTTTCCTCGAAGTGCTAGACACTCGCAAAAGAAGTGGTGGACGGATTCTAACTCCTCTTCATCCCTGCAGCTTCTACAGAAATCGTTATGCGGGGCTCCGAACCTGGCGGCCATGTGGCCAATGGTCAAATGTCCCGTTAGTATTCCTTTGAGAAGCCTAACATTTGGCGTTGAAAGCCTTAGTAGACTCCTTGTTCTTCGTTCATCGAGCCGATGCCAAAGCAAGCGCGATACTTTGCTGGTGTGCAGATTTTCCCACCTACTGTTGGTAGCTTCCCAAGTCAGTCTCTCGACTTCTGAAGACAGAAATCGCAGGGGAGGTCTCACGATCTGGATCGCTTCTCCGAGCCCCATCTCAGATCCATTTCTAGCACATTCGTCCGTTTCCTCATTTCTCGGGACACCACAATGCCCCGGGACCCAGTAAAGACTGATTATGTGTTGCTGTAGAGCTTGTAGGGATCTTCGACATTCTTTAACACATAATGCTTTGATAGCCGCCTGACAGTCAACAACGAAGGCAAGTTTAGATGGAGCTAGGTCGATCATGCTCACCAACCTTGCCGTGCATTGCGTATATCTCAGCCTGAAAAACACTGCAGTGATCTGGAAGTCCATAGGACTCTCTTAGAGATAACTCCTGAGAGAAGACGTCAGATCCTGTTCCGATATCCATTACGCTTAGCAAGTACTTAGTTCTTGTTCGGCCGCTACCGACGCGATCACGCGAACACTTGAAGGAGGAGATCCAGAAATACGATGTACAAACAAGCAATAAACCACATTCGCAGAGAAACGTCTCACTTCAGTTGCATAGAGAGACACACGTTACTCTTGCACAATTACTATCTAGCTATTTTAAAAAATTAAGCTTTTTTGAATTCAGATTTAACCAAGTCGTATCCAACGTATGTCCCGCACTGAGCCTATTGAACTAATACCCATTAGGCCGACACCGTCGAAACAGAATTTTTCCTAGGCAATTCGTATGAATAATTGACAGAACTTAGCAAAGGAAAGAAACAACCTGAATCTGTAATTAGTTATACAGATGTAGAATCTGATTTGGTTTAAGCAGAAAAGGATAAACTTAATTAATCCCAACTTAGAAAGTTAAGGGGAGTATTAAGAAGGCGCTTTAGTAGTTCTTTCTTACCACTTCAACAGTCCGTTTCTGTTTAAAGCAAATTCATGAAGAGCGAAGAATTATAGCAAATCGCAATATGTGGAACAGAAATATTTTTTCCGTAAAAATTACACGTGTATATATTTTGCAGCTCCTACTAGGCTTGCAGTACACCCCGCCTTCT
Source organism: Rhagoletis cerasi (assembly GCA_029783565.1). Lineage (NCBI taxonomy): Eukaryota > Metazoa > Arthropoda > Insecta > Diptera > Tephritidae > Rhagoletis > Rhagoletis cerasi. The sequence goes on from JAPVRG010296074.1 coordinate 8,740, forward strand.
CCAAGATAAACAGCACAAAGGCAGCACATGCTCTACCCACTAACCGCTGCCAAAAATCCACATAAAAACCATTCAAATGACAGTTACTTTTATTTTCATGCAACAAAATATGATCGACGACGCTTTTTGTTGGGCAGACAGCAATAACAAGATGGCATGTGTGCACTCGTATTGTACTCGTACTTATAAAGGCATTTTTCAATATTTTTATTGCGCTGTTTTTTTTTAGTTTTTCTTTTCGTTGTTTATTTATTAACTGCCAATACGGCTTTTTGCGCTTATGCAAATTTCTGTTTTTGTTTGTTTGTTACTTCTGTGTGGAGTTTTTACTTGCAGGAAAAAAAGGAACTAAAAATTCACTCCACAAAAACGGTCAGCGATGTGGGTGTCATTATTGTTATTTTACTGTTATTTATTTTAATGTTTGCACGTTTTTTTTATTTTTGTTTGTACTGTCAAAGCAATGACGACTTTGACAGTTGACAATGACAATTGCTACAATAACGGTGCAAGTTTGCTGCTGGCTGCTGCCTGCTGCTTGCAGTTTATAGTTGCATTTTCGATTGTGCTCATTGGTATTTGGCTTTTTTTTGTTTTCGTGTGGACTTAGCTGGGGGGAGCGGCGAGTCGTATGGTAATTTGCTTGAGGAAATTTAAAATGTATGCACTTTTTTAAAGGGTTACAGCTGCAGTTGAGTGCAAAGGTCTTTTATTTTGTGGGAATGCGAGTTGCAGAATTTGAAAAGAATTTCTTTTATTATGTGCAAAAATGTTGAAAGTAAGTTTTGACACATTTTTAAATTCTATATACATTTTTCCATCACGCTTAAATTGAGGAAAAAATTATTTACACTACTTCATAGTAGTATAAACAAATTAAAAAATGTGTTTGTAGTTAAGTCTATATGGCAACCCTACTTTTTCTGTTATATTTAAGGACAAAGTTACATAGCAGACCTTATTTTTAAAAATATTTTATTAAAAATATGTATGTATGTTTGTGTACCATGAATATGTATTAATATTTTTCACTATCCATTTATGTGATTATGTGGCAAAGCCTATAAAAAAATTATTTTAACGAAAATTTTAAAAATACATATATTTAATTGTATACGTTTTTTCACTTTTGAAGTCAATACAATATTTCATATAACTCAAAATTATATAGGGTTGCTGAGCATTTTTTGTTAAACCTTTTGTTCAAATATCAATTGAAGTTATAACTCTATTGAAACCAACTAGATTTAAGAACAACTTCAAAGGTACATATTTTTAAATTATTTTCAATCAAGTGGCAACTCTGTATGTGATTTTATGACTTTCTTAAAGATTGCAACTGTATTGAAATATTATTATAATGCTTCTTTGTGTTTTTTCGCATTGCATACTTCTTCATCGCTTTATTTATGCAAACAAAATTTTTGTTGCTTAAAATTAAGTGGTAACCCTCTTGAGAAATGACAAATGAAAAAGTGCTTTTAATTAAATTTATTCCACTATTTAATTAAAATATGTTAATGTAGGTGGCAACTCTTGGTATGCTGTTATGGTTTACAATTGTGTCAACTCTTTGTTCCCTTATCATTTTTAGCAGGACTGAAAATAATCGTTAAATATCATAATTTTTATTTTTGGATAAAAAAATAATTGTTATTTTGGATTTTCATTTTTTCGATCATTTTTAACGGAGACTGCCTTAACGATTATTTTTTGATCGAAAAAATAAAAATCATTAAATAACGATTAAATAAAAATCAAATGTTAACGGTTAAATTATGATTTTTATTATAAAGATCACAACCGTTACGGTCCCTGATTTTTAGTTTCTATTTGATGATACTTTTTCGCTTAAAGTTGGCATATATCAACTTTATAAAAAGTTATTATATGGATATGTGTGCATTTATGGAATTAAAAAATCATGTGGCAACTCTTTGGACAATAGATATTGCTGAAAGTATTCCCAAATAGTCAAAAAAATTGATTGACAACTTTTTATTTAAAATTAAAATCGTATTTTTAATTTAATGGCAACCCATACTGCATATTTTATGGCTTAAAATTATATGGCCACCTTAGTGAATATTTTTGAAACAAAAATTATGTAAACAATTTATTTATGATATTGAAAATTATCTGGCAACACTATCGGCAATACATATTTGCAAAAGTGTTCTCACTTAAACTTAATAATTGCTGCTTTAATTTTTTTATTAAAATTTAAAACATATTTCCTATTAAGTGACAACCCTTAAAATTTTATGGATTACAATTATCAGGCCACTTTGCAAAAATTTGTGTAAGAATTTTTTTGTTCTTATATCTATACTTTTTACAACTATAAACGTATAAAAACTGTATACACGCTTTAAAAATTATGTGGCAACTCTAGTGAAAATATATATTTGCAAAAGTGTTTTCAGACAGCTTTAAGAATTTATTTTTTAGTTCAAATAAAAATTAAAATTGAAATAAATATAAAAATAATATTTTAAGTGGCAACCCTAAACCGGGTTTTATGATTTAAAACTTTGTTGTTTTACAATAAGTAGTTTTTGAGTTCATTTAGTATCAACGTCATATATGCCTTGTATAGCCATAATTCTGTGTGAAATGCAATTAAATTATTCAAAATTTTCTCGCACATAAGGCGTAATCAATTTTTTTAGTTAAACCTCATGAATATATTTAAAATATTGTGGCAGCCCTTTTAGTAATAGATGTTTGCAAACAGATTGAGTTTTTGTTTCCTCGACCATTTAAAAAAAAATCGTTTAATTAAGTGGCAACCCTTAATATGTTTTTAATATTTACAATTATGAGGCCAACCTATTTGATGTGTTTTACCATAAGTATTTTTTTAGTTCCTGCTGTACCAACATTCATTTACAACTTTTACAACTACAACTTATGTTATTGAAAATTTTGTTAAAATGAAGTGGCAACTCTATAAATATTGACGTACAATTTTTCAGTAAATTTAGCGGACAAGTTTATCGTGCCGATTGCGCAAATTAAAAAAAATTTGATGTTATTTTTATTCGTATGTATGAATCAAAAGAGTTTTAAGGCTTCCAAGAAAAACTGTATGCCTTTACTGACATATGTATTTATGTATGTACGTGTATATGTATATTTTTTGTTATCTATTTAATTTAGATTTTTTTCATATATTTAAAAATTTTGTGCCAAACCCGGGATGGAATAAATATAGCAAGTTCTTTCATTTATACACATTTTTGCATTCACTTTTTCCAATTTTTTTTAACGAAAAACAAGTGGCAAGTCCATTGACAGGTTCTGTGGCCAAAAATTTGTCGCACTTGAAAGCACAGCTGTTCATAAAAAATACTTACGTATTTTGTAACTTGAGCTGGGTAATGAATTTTCTGCTTTTAAGAAATCGTTTTTATATTTTGTCTAAGCTTCTGCAGTAAGTCAAAGCAGTTTGCGACACCTGTGTGGTACCAAAAGTAGTAGCAACCAAAAATTTAACTCAAAATGCCACCAGTCACACGCTTACATGTGTACATATTTGCTATTGGCGACGGCAAGTGACAGCAGCAGGTAGTGAGTGCAAGAAATGTTTAAGCTTAAAAAATGTAAGCAAAAGAAAGAAGGAGGCGAATAAAGTCAGTGCAGGTATGTACATAGTTGCAGAACATGCCCGAAGCTGACACCTTAGCCGCAGCATAGGTGAAATGTGATATGAGCGGCAGCAGCAGCAGCAGCCACCCGCATATCGAAGGTGAAGCTTGCAGTATGAATGTAGAGCCACAGGCAGCCAGTCAACAACACTGGTGGTAAGTGTGGCAAGTTGCTAGCTAAATGAAGAAAAAATTGCTACAATAAAGAAGCACATACATACATACATATTTGTGGCAAGCAGAAGAGTGAGGAAGAAAAGTAGCAAGCATAAAATATTTGCAACCTTACCGTTATATGTAGCACCAGCATTGTCCACTGCGCTTGCTTGCTGCCGGAATTTGTATGCGCAACAATTTTCAAGATTAAGCCATATGCCACCCACCCACACACACACACACACGCTCGTGAGCACACAAAAATTCCATTGCAAAATCTGCCATATGCGCGCATAGTTGTTGTCGTTGTGAAATATTTGCGCTCTTGCTGCCGAACTAGTGCACAACAAATGAAAGCAAACGACGACAAACAGCAAATACCAACAACAGCGATAATGATGGCAGCAGTAAAGAAAAAAAAAACAATTTACAGGAAGCACGAAAAAGCGCTAGAACGCAGTAAAGGTAACAGGAAGAAAAAAAAGTCAAGCAAATACTTTGGCATTGCGACAGTTGTTGGCGCATACCAACAACCACTAACTGCCAAGTAAACATTCAAACAGTCAAACAGACGAACAGTTGGACAGTTGCTCTTTTGGTTGCATTTACTTTTGGAAATACTTAGTGCACAATTTTTTTTTGTGTGTATATCTACAGCAAGTTGTTGTTGCGCTGCTTGAACGGTTGGACATTTTGCATGTCATGACATGCAGTGAAAGCAGGTTAAATGCAAATGTAAATGCACTGTGCCGGAAAGTGATGTAGTGAGGAGCAAAAAAAGAAAAATTTGAACGTAGAAGGCAAGAACATGATCAGCAAAAAAAAACGTGGAGAAAAAACAACTAGCCACAGTAAAAAAATGCATAAAACGGGAATCGAAGAAAACAATCAAGAAATAGTAGTTTGATTTTTATATAAAATTTATTGACTTTTAGATATAACAGGCTGAACCGGCGAAGCTCGTATCGCCTCAGAATCAGTAAATGTTGTGTTAACTTATAAGCTCAACTTATTTCAGTTTTTATTATTATTATTATAAAATGAATATTCACAATGAATTGAGTTCAATAAGTACACAAACAAACAAAATTGCTTGATGGGTTGCACTCGGCGATTCCCGATTAGATTGATTGGCGATAATCTTACAGCTGTATGTTACGATCTACTGAATTTAACATAACATAACATAACATAACATAACATAACATAACATAAAATAACATAACATAACATAATACAACATAACATAACATAATACAACATAACATAGCACTGGATTGAAAGATTTTCATTTTGATCATATCAGAAATCAAGAAATCCATGAGGTGAGTTGAGTTGAGGTGATGAGGAGATCGTTGAGGTGAGGAAAAGCGAGTTGAGGTGAGTTAAGGTGAATTGAGGTGAGATAAGTTAACTTTAGGTAAGCTGGGTGGAGCTGAGTTGAGGTTTATTGAGGCAAGTTGAGATGAGGTGAATTGAGGTGAGTTAAGGTGAGTTGGGATGGATTGAGGTGAGCTGATGTTTCAATTTAATACTGTCGCCTAGGGAGTTTCACTTTCGAAAACCATCGAATTCAGTCAATGTGTTCTCGAAATATCATCGAAAAAGCCGTTCCTTACAAAATGTATGAAAAAATTAATATTCCTTATAAATTTTTTTCCATGAACTTTTCTGCTGCTTTAATAGTTATTCTGCTATACGGAGCGGAGAAAAATTCAACAAAGTAAAGGTCACAAAGCCGTTCTTGAGTTATAAAGGTGGTAATTAGCCTGACTTTGTTTTACATATAAACATATATATAATTTTATATTTTTTTTACCAGACCATTCTATTTTTTAATTAATTTTCATAGCGAAAAATAACTCCCAAAGCGGAGCAAACTTTTGAAAATATACAGTTTAAGAATCACCTTATTTAATGGCACAAATGTAAAACAAAATCAAAGCATCAAATTTTCCTATAGCTTTCTGAGATTTCAAACAAATCACAAAGCTCGACTTTATTCAAACCTTGAAATATTGATGTGACTGTGAATCTGGCACCGCAACGCCGAGATTCCAATCTTCACAGATGGGCCCAAAAAAAACATCGAAAAAAGATCTGGAGTATTCTTTCAAAAACTATCAGACACAGTGTTCCACGTTTTCAATTTCTTCCTCGTCACGTCCTTAGCTGAATATGTCAGAGTGTAGCGATTAAAGTCGCACTTAGTTCAAAATGATATCTTAAGAGCATATTTTGCATTAAGTGACTTTAAGCTCAAAAAACAAACTATAAATTAAAAAGCCCTATTAAAAACAGCGGAAACTTCTATGTACAAAAGACTTAAGACACGAACTTCATATTGCCTACCAGCAAAATTCGCTATACTCGTACGATAATCAAAACAAAAAAAAAGATATATAAATATTAAAAAAAAAATTAAGTAATGAACCCATAAGCACATTATTCAATTAATATAAAATAAAGATTTATTGATTTCTTATAGGCAACATTTTTGCCGCAATCAGAGTAAACAAACGAAAGACTTAAGACACAAACTTCTTTTCATACAAATCACTAGCCAGCCGGCCAGTGGCGCCAAATGTTGGTGAAAATTTTTTAAATGTCTTTGAAAAACTGTTCTTTTTCTTACAAATAAAGTCTAAGTTAACGCAAATAAGGCGCCAACCTAGAATGCGCCAAGTAAACAAAAGACTTAAGAGACAAACTTCAGAAGATATTCGATTGCTATTTAAAGTGTATACTAAGTATGCAAGTGCATAAAAATATGCACATATTTTAACATACATAATTCAGCAAAAACTTCAGCATATCTTTCAGTATACTTTTTATTAATAAAACAAAATATGTGTGGGCATATTCGCTATTGAATGAGTATGGCCGAGAAGAGCGCTTGAGTGCATGAATTAAAAACAATTTTTTTTAAAGGCGATCAAATTACGGCGCAACAACGACATGCGGACGGCCAGATAGTCGTTACGAGAACAAAAACACAGGATAAGGTTGTCTAAAATCAAGCGCGATGCGGGAAAAAACTGAATTTATACAAGTACCGTTAAGGTCGTTTGGGCCACACGATCAGCGGTCAGCAACATGATGCGCTGCTATTCTTACTCTCTCCTTCGTTGAGAAGAAAAAAAAAGTAAAAGAAAATACTAAACGAAAAAAGTGAACAAAAATGCTAAGTGAAAAGGGGGGTAAAGCAGAAAATCCAAAAGCCCAGCCCGCCACGCCACACTGTGTTGAGATTTGACTTTTTTTGTGACAAAATCTATTAAATATTTCAAAAACGAGAATAGCTAGCGAAATAATTTTCACTGTATTTTAAAGCTTTTCAGACGGAGACTTCAGAAAAAGTAAAGAAAGTTGAATGAAGGAATTACCTTGACCTTTCAAATGACCTACAAAAATAGTGGGTTTTAAATTTTATTCTTTTTTGACCTGAAAGCCAGGGACCGAAAATAATCGCTTAATATCATGATTTTTATTTTTCGATCAAAACATAATCGTTATTTTTGACTTTTATTTTTTTTGATTAAAAACTAATCGTCATTTTTGATTTTTATTTCTTTGATCAAAAAGAATCGTCATTTTTGATTTATATTTTTTCCATAATTTTTAACCGTTATAATAGACACTGCTTTTTTATGACCGCCTTAAATCTTTTATGATCGAAAAAATAAAAATCAAAAATAATGATTATTTTTTTATCGAACAAATAAAAATCAAAAATAACGATTATTTTTTCATCGAAAAACAAAATCATAAAATAGCGTTTAAATTTGATCGAAAAAATAGAAACAAAATTTTAACGGTTAAATTATGATTTTTATTATAAAGGTCACAGCCGTTACGGTCCCTGTTGAAAACAATATCCAGTGAACTTTTTAAAAAGTTTTATACACATATTTTTGATATTTTGCGTCAAAAAATCCATTTCTATGGTCACAGGAACCAAGGAAAGCATTTTAGATATTTTTTAAGAGTTCACTGCCTGCGGTTTTTCGGTAAAAAAAAAATAAAAATCAAAAATTTTTACTCTTCGAGTTCATTTTGAAGGTCATATTGAATAAAAATTACCTTGTCCTTCAAATTTGCCTTCAAAAGTAAAATTTTTGAAATTCTTCGTCCTTATTTGATCTAAAAACAGCATTTGAAGGGTCAAAGTATTTTTTTATGCAAAAAAATTTTATTTTTCGATCAAAATATAATATTTATTTTTGACTTTTATTTTTTTTCGATAAAAAATAATCGCTATTTTTTATTTTTATTTTTTCGATAATTTTGAACCGTTATAACGGAGACTGCTTTTTTATCACTGCTTTAAATCTTTTAAGATCGAAAAAATAAAAATCAAAAATAACGATTATTTTTTATTCTCATTTTTGTTGTTGGTGTTTCCGACAGGGTAACAAGGGATGACGGAAAATCGTTCCACATTAGATTATTTTTTAATCGAAAAAAAAAATCATAAAATAGCATTTAAATTTGATCGAAAAAATAGAAACAAAATTTTAACGGTTAAATTATGATTTTTATTATAAAGGTCACAGCCGTTACGGTCCCTGTTGAAAACAGTATGCAGTGAACTTTTTAAAAAGTTTTATACACATATTTTTGATATTTTGCGTCAAGAAATCCATTTCTATGGTCACAGGAACCAAA
>JAPVRG010296086.1:8369-22218 GCA_029783565.1 Rhagoletis cerasi
CCGCGTAGAAGCTATGCTGTAGCTGAAAATATAAAGAAGTGGGACCCAGCATTCGGGTCGAATGCCTTGTCAGGATAGCCGAATGTGGGAATGGGATTAAGGGGAACGGATTAAGGTACAGATTGCAACCCTGCAACCAAACAGGAATGCGACCCTGCAGCTAAACACAAGACTAGACGAAACTTAACCAACGCCGACACTAAAACGGGACTTTGAAATAACTGACGAGGAAAGCAAACGGACAGTTGAAAACTGACATTTAAGAAGAGCGGACGCTCACAGACAACGCGCGTGTATTGAAGCGAAACTTTACCTAATATAAGCAAACACTATACTTAAATAATATAAGCAATTCTTTTAATAAATAAATAGACTAAAACATTAAAATTGCGTGTGTATTACTTCAATCCGATAGTACACCACATTTATGTGATTGAAACTAAAGTATGTAAATTTTTTGCTTTTTTATCAAAAATAATACAGCATTTTTAAAAAGTCATTGCTTGTTTATTACTTGGGCCCTTGAAAATGTTCGGTTCGGCTTCGGTTCGGCTTCGGCCGAAATTGGCCGAAGTTCGGTTCGGTTCGGCCTTAAAAATCGAGGTTCGGTCGTTCTCTAGTTGCTAGTAACAGTAATAATTTTTTTTTTTAATCTGCACAAGTTATATATTTTAGCAAAGGGCGTATCAGTATCAATACCTTTCGAACGATAGGTTACTCGCGTCGATTGGATGTGTTTTTTCAAAAGATATTGGCAAATAACTGCGAAAGGTACCAAAAAACACGTTTTTTGAAAAAATCTCGAAAACGCTTCTTTGAAACTTAGAAAACATTTTTTTTTCTTAGGTTAACGCAATTACGTCAAAATTTGTCGACTAGTGTTATCTAAGAAATTTGAAGAAAAACGAATATCTCGCAACACATTTCACTAAACAGTCCCCAGATTACAAAGCTTACTTCGGGAGGATATTGGCGTTATCTAATTTTTTTTTTCTAGCCAACCGGCAAAAATAAACAGTCACGTTTTTTCATATTTTTCGTCCTGTTTCGATTATGCCCCACTTTTACTTTTTCTAGTTTCCAAGCCGTTAAATTAATTTAGAAAAACCCATTCATTGCAGGTAAAAGCACCCCAGTGGTGTTGACTCCTGGAACAAATTCAAATTTCCAAAAACTCTTCAATAAAAAACGTTCTTTTCTACATTTCCGACAAATGCATAACAATACCCATATTATTATAAGGTGTGCACATCGAGTTTTTTAACCAAGGTGATCATGACAAAACGACTGATTTAGCATTTCATGAGATTATTTACCATTTTGTGAAGAGATCTGTTCCACTGGATAATAAGTCGAGTTCTGACGGAGACTTCAGATCTTCATGGACATAATCTGAAAAGCTTTCTTGGGTATTGCCTTGCCATATGTTTTTTTTTTTGAGGAGAAAGCATCGAAAGCCTGTATACCCGGTCAATGTGGAACTTAAATCCGAACAAAACGTCCTACCGTCCAGTACCGATTTCAATTCGAATCAAACCTTCCAGGCTGATGGTTTACTCGAGTTGACTTTTTGCAGCAACCTAATGATCCGGTTGCCGAATTTTTCAAACTTAGTCCCCCTTAAGTCGCATGCGATCGACGACGTCTGCCACCCGAATTATACATTTGTATGTGCGCAGATATGAGTATTGCTACATCGGTACATATTGATACATATGTAAATTGTTATGTGAATATTTTATGGTGTTTACGTGTTCTGCATACAAGTTTATTGGTTTCTAAATATATATATAAAGTGCAAGTTTCAAGTCACTTAAGATTACCGTTGATTTTTTAAAATTTTTTTTTTGTCGAGGGTGTTGCGCATTTTCTTCCATATGAAAATACATTTAAAAACAACCTGCCTATAACACTAGTTTACACGAAAAATTAACCTCTGTAAAAAAGTATTTTCTGGGCTCACTTTGGGTCGCTGAATATGAAAACAAACCCCAATTTTTTTTTTTCAAAGAAGCGTTTTCGAGATTTTTCCGAAAAACGTATTTTTTGGCACCTTTCGCAGTTATTTGTCAATATCTTTTGAATTAAAAATAAGCATCTAAAAATGTGTAATTTTCAAAAATGGAAGAAAATTCCACTTTTTCGATTTTGGTCGCTAGTAACAGTAATAATTTTTATTTAAATCTGCACAAGTTATATATTCTTGCAAAGGGCGTATCAATGCCTTTCGAACGGTAGGTTGCTCGCGTCGATTATATGATTTTTTCAAAGGATATTGACAAATAACTGCGAAAGGTACCAAAAAACACGTTTTTCGAAAAAATCTCGAAAACGCTTCTTTGAAAAAAAAAAAGAATGGATTGTGTTTTCGTGTTCAGCGACCCAAAATTAGCTTAGAAAACATTTTTTTTCTTAGGTTAACGCAATTACGTCAAAATTTGTCGACTAGTGTAATCTGATAGTTAAAAATTATGTTGAACATTTCCTGCTGAAGGGGCTGTAGCTACATATGTATACGTATGTAAATACATACATATGTACATACGAATAATTTTCACTATCCTCCAAACGATGTACATATGTATGTATGCATGCACTTAGCCAAGTGAGTACACATTAGCCAAAAATTACTTCAAAATCAACATAATCATGAGTTTATTAAGTTATGTACAACTAAATATAAAATTTAACTTTTTTAAGTAAAATTAACACATTTTCACTTCATTTTTTTATTTAACATAAACATAACTTATTTTTTGTTTTTGTTAAGAAACTATTGTATATGACTTTAACAACTGCAAAAATTTGGTTTATATTTCTGAGTTTTCAACTAAACACTCACAGGACTGGATTAGTAAAATAAAATTTATGTACCAGCAAGAGTATAACACGTATAGAAATATGTATGTTCATACATATCGCTCATTTACTTCAATACTGTCATAACTCAAACAACCAATAATCGAGAAAAACGGCTTTAAAGTTTTGAATTTATATAATATATATATGTATTGTTCCAGTGAGCTACTGGTAATCGCTACAGCTACGTACATATGAAATTTTTAGACAACATAGAAGAGGTAGTGGTCATTTCAATTTTTGTATTTTTTGTATTATGACACTATTGATGTAATTGAGCGATTAGTTTATGTACTTATGTAAGTACATGCAAAATATATGTATGTACATACATGGATACGTATGCGTTTTTTTTCTAAACAGCTGATTTGAATGCCTATTTAACATCCCGGTAGGCAAAAGAAGGGCCTGAAACCCCTTCTAGAAACACTTCTAGTCCATCCATTAGCAGACACAACCCCTTCTGCTTCTCATTCTTTTTTCTAAGAGATGTCTCACTTGTCAAGGCCTTACTTTTCCTTCATCTGGGTAGGGCTTTCATGTGGCCTTCCATAAGCCCTTCCATCAAAGAACGTAGAAAACAAAGAAGCTGCATAGTAGTAGAATACGTTCCAACAGAACGCGGCTGGAAGTTCACCACTCGGCTGGTTGCTTGTTATTGAAGGCAACCAGCCGGCTGGTGAACTTCTAGCCGCGTAGTTGTTTTCTACGTTCTTTGCTTCCATAGTCCAATTTTTTTCGTTGGAGTACGATTACGTTCTGCACTTCACAGATGCTTTTTCAGATTTCGGAAACACACAAAAAAAAAATTTTATCATTTTATTTCCTCTGACGGAATTCGAACCCGGACCCTACTGAAAGCTAAAAGCATGCTCAGATAGAAATTTAATAGAGTCAAATAACTTTTTAATTGAGCCAACGTCTTTGGGTGTTCACACAGTCAGCTGCTCCATTCCATTAGCTACAGTGATGGAAAAGTTGATGCGATCGTACCTTTCTTTAATTTGAATGTACATTCGGTACAAGCACACCATTTTAGGTACATTTGGAACGCAGCCAAATAACCTTTCAGGAAATCTTTTCTTATTTTTATTGACATTTCAGCGCATTTTCAGGTGTGGGTAACTTGTCCAATAGCCTCTCTTTGTGAAGGGGCATATAAATGATACCTGAACATCCCAGTTGGCAGTTGCAAAAGAGCTTCTCAAAAAAGGCCTTCTCATAGGGCTTCTCATAGAAGGCTTGTGACAGGGTGATGTAATCTTGCAATTCAATAAAAAAAATGTAAAGAGCACCACCCTGCAAATGCCCCAATCGCTTGGTCTAGCCTTGGCAGAGATGCTTGCCACTATTTGTTAGCTTTCAGGATCCTGAGGGTCCGGGTCCGGGTTAAAATTTTTTTTTGTGTTTCCGAAATATGAAAAAGCATCTGTGAAGAGCAGAACGCAATCGTACTCCAACGAAAAAAATTGGACTATGTAACAGCACAGCCTTTCTTATGAAAAGCCACATGGAAGCCCTTCCCAGAGAAAGGAAAATGTAAGGCCTTGACAAGTGGGACATCTCATACAAAAAAGAATGAGAAGTAGAAGTGGTCCTGTCTGCCAATTTAAGGACTAGAAGTGTTTATAGCAGGGGTTTCAGGCCCTTCTTTTGCCAACTGGGGAGTATACGCTTAGCAATCCTGGTTCGAATCGCGAATGGCGAAAATTTTTATTTTTATTTTTTAAAAGCGACTAGTCGCTTTTTATACCCGTTCGGGTATAAAGGGGAACAATTAGTCTCTTCATAGAACATGCTCGAACTGTTCCCGTTCAGTCCATACAAAGGTAGGCAAAGTGGCATTAGTCGCATGTTCTTTTGCGACTCATTTAAAACGGGGTAGCTACATGTGCATACATATTTACACCCAAGTTCATAAAATATAAAGAAGACTTTATCTGCTTTATACATAGAAAATTTGTATGAAAATATCACTTTATAGAGCTTTTTAAATCTATTTTATTTTTTATGAATAAAGCCATTAGTATATGTTCGATTCTATGGCAAACGAACATTTTTGTAACGTTGCCATTGCTTTTTTTCAGGCTCATAAGGTTAAGACCAAATGATCTGTTAAGAAAATTTTTGCGCAGAACGCTAAAACCAGAGTAAGTCAGCGTTTCTGTGCATAAGTAGCTTCGAATACATATGTTTTTTGTATTGAATATGTATTATGGTAAAACACAGATGGGTGGAAAGTGATCAAGTAGACTTAAGCTGTTTAGACAAGATTCCATATACATACATACATGCGTATGAATGTATGTACATACATATTTACATCTAAAATAAAATAAAGAATACTTACAAGCAATATTCACTATGAGTTAAATCATTTACATATGTATATGTACGTATAAATACAAAGATATTTGCTCAAACAACAATGCAAGTTATGCGTGTTGTAATTTTTCATTAATTAAATGGAACCACATTTACCTTGCATCAGCATTTTGAAACAACTCGCATCAAAGTACAGCAAAATTTGCTTTGTAAGCGCGCTATTGTAATCTTTTGTGAAAATGTGCTGATCAGAATCTTTTTGTTTTGTACTAAGCTTGAGGAAGGTTAAAACTCAATGGAACTAATAACGTAAGCAGTTGTAGAAACAATTGTTTAGCAGCAATGTGTTTTACTTGGTTACATACTTGTTTCATTTACAGCTCAAAAATCCACAGAACACAGAATTAAATTCCAAAACGTAATTTATTTCAAAGATTATATAAAGTTTTTAAATTCGCCAAATTCGAAGTATTATCTTGATAAGGTGGTCCTCAAAGAATGAACTTCGAGATAAGTTTAATTCAAGCTATGTAAGTTCAATCGTACAGTTAATGACCATTAAACAAGAGTTTAGTAGCAAATGTGGCTTTTTTTTAGTAAAAACAAAAAACAGAATAAAGCCCTCGTAAATATTAAGGTTTCTAGTTCAAAATATGAATGTAATATTTAATAGTCCGTTTCACAAATATCTTGAGCGCCTTATCGGATTGAACAAAAAGCTCATGATTTTTAATAACTAAAGACATGATTTAATAATTGGTTAAATTTTTCCTCATATCTACGCTTTTCTGGCCGTTTTGAGTTTACCCTGATCGAGAAAATTAAAGCTGGTTACAGCGAATAAATTTGGCTGAGAAGAAATCACGATTGATTGTTTTCTGATCGTAATTAATTATGATATTGTCTACTGCATTATTTGAAAAAGAAATACAAATTAAATGGCATAATTTGAAATGTAAAGTGTAGTATATACTTACAAAAATAAGAATAAAAATTACACTAAATTTTCGCTTGAAACCTTGGCTGTCTTTGTAAACATATTAATGCAAAGCGTCAGCCACTTTTATTTCTAAGTTACAATTAACGCAACTTTGTTGAAAATTAGCATTTCAACGTGCCACGGTTGAGAAGTAAAAGAGACTTATGCATGATATTGAGTTTAAGAAGACAGTCTTCTAGTGTGTTCTACTCATTTACAAAATACGACTTATCTTAATGCGCAATACAGGTACCAAAGGTTTCATCATACATACAAAGGAAACAAATTTTTGGTATGAAACAAAAAAAATAAAGGATGAAAAAAGGACCACCCTAAAGCTCATACTCACATGGTATTAAGTTACCGCATAAGCCACTCCATTTGTTTTAGCTACAACTTAACTGACCAATATTAGAAAAATTTGTAAAAGCGCCAACATTTATTGCCAAATATGGTAAAAAATTAAAGAAATTTGTGTTTATGGTCATTTTCATAAAAAATTAAAAGCATTTTCAATTTATAAAGCATTTGAATTCTATGTATCCTATGTATATTATTTGGCTCCTATATTTTCCTTAATAACAAAATAAATCAAGTTGGACTAATATTTTAAAGTTAATTTTTAACTATTCCTTTGCATTTCTTACTTTCCAATCTTAAAAATTGTACATCTGTATGCACATATTGTAATTTTGTTTTTTTCGCAATTTAAAAATCCACTTGCCAATGCCACGAAAACACCGTAATTTTACAGGGAATGGCAACATGGCACTAAAACAACAAATTTTATTTTTAGAGCGCCATATAGAGTTTCTCTTCAAAACAGCAAATTTTTAGAGACTTTTTAGTGGCGCAACAATCAACAAATTCTGCTTACAATAAGTATTTATGTATGTATGTTCGCTTACGTATGTATGTTTGTTTTTAGTTAGTTTTTTATAGTTAGTAAAACATCTTACACCAAAGTGAGTTGTTCATTCAAAGACAAAATTCGTGAAAAATATTAATATTTTTTTCTTTTGTACCAATACCTAGTGCTTAAACTTCTTACGCACTAAGCCTACTAAACAATATTGTCACAAAAAAAGTTATTACCATGCATTTGCAACCGTAAAATTACATCTACCCGTGCTGTAGTAAATACTTCTACATCAAAATTGACTTCGTTGCACAGCAACAAGTCTTTCAATGAAAACAATTATATATGTATGTAGTTCCTTGGTACAAATGTGGCTTCAAGTACATAAGCTCTTTAGTTTTTGCAAAATTTGTTTGCATACAAATATTTATGTACATATATCTTTCACCTCATACGAACTCAATTCGCACTTACGGAGTTTAAGTATATGCTTATGTTTTTGAGGAGGGACTTAAATGACTAATACCTTTGGTCCAAAGTCAAAGATAGCCTTAGCCCTCCTAACAAACAACAATTTTTATTTTCAGCAGCAAATGCTGCCGGTTCAACAATAAAAAGCTTTCAAAATATATACCATCACAATTTAACGCTTTCAAATGGACTCAGTTTTGGAAAAGTGGCGAGTGCTACTACCTCCACTGCCGCTACTTCCACTTCTGCCGGTGGTTCCTGAGAATGATTTACTGTTGTTGTCATTTCCGGACGAAGTATTTGCTGCTTCACTATTCTGTCGTTCGTGGTACTCTTGAAAGCATGGTACAATACATAAATTCGTTTGACACTCGGGACAATGGTATTTGGTTTTGCGCCGCAAAATTCTACCATGTCCGTCTATAGTGTTCCAACAAAAATTACAACCCAGAGCCGGCCCGGGACGTATAACGGGACAATGACTAGAACGAGGATTTTCCAAGGTGATGATCTCCCGAGAGGTCTGTAAAAAAAAAAAACATTTATTACATATAATATACGTTCATATTAAATTAAAAACAAAAACTTAATACGAGTATAATCCAAGAAATTTCGGTTTAAATATTTACGATCATACATATAGTAGGGGAACCTAAGAAACTCACTGTTTAAGCTTTTTACATTTTAGTCTCCATATTGGCTCCGCCATTTTGAAATTTTGCAAATACATTGAGGTTATATGGAGTACACTAAACTTGGTGCGCGTACTTCTGTTGGTAAGAAGTACGAATATAACAAATTTTTCTGAAAATGGTACATATGGGCATATCCTGAAAAGCGACAACCAAAAGGAAAAAAATAAATATCCCCCTAGGCCAAACTTTATTATGCCAATCGATAGATACATATTTCGCCTTTCATGCACTGAACTTTTTTTCTAATCGCTCCATCACATATCAAGATATTAACGAATTTTCTAACTACTTTTCCTTACATTACAAATTTTTTAGTAAACATAATTTCCAAAAAGCTTCCCTAATTGCGATAGAAATTGGTAAAGAATTGTAAACATGTGCAATAGTTAAGTAAATCCTCTGTGTTTAACTCTTATACCAGAAATTATATAAAAAGTTGCGACCAATGGTCTAAAGTGAAGTCAAAAATGTTGCTTTTTTCACAGGTTACGGACGCGAAATATACTTCTTAGTTAAAAACGAGAGTAGTAGCGTTTACTTTATTCACCAATATTTTAGTACCAAAGCTAGTTTAGGTTACTCTTACTACTTGCATACTAATTTCCCAGGAAAACTAAAGGATAGCCAAATGTAAGGACATTAAAAATTGTCGCGTCCGTAACCCTATAATGACAAAGGTTTAAAAAAACACCGGCATTCATGTTTCTAGAGTATGTTTAGGTCGCTGACTGTGAATATATCCTTCGTTTCTTAAAATTGGCTCTTAGTTGCGAAATAATAAAAATTTTTCAAAAATTTCGTTTGTTAAACTTCGGAACTGGTATTTACCATGAAAGGTTTTCAACATTGCCTTGAACTTGACAAATAAGAAAAATATATATTAGTGTACTTATGTTTGCACTTACTATAAAAAATTGAAATTTTAAAGAAATCACCAGGTATTAATATTCAAAAATGTTCAATTTGATTTAAATAATTTTTCTGTAAGCCAATCACTTTTGACCACATAGTTGTCAAATTTCTCGTAATGAGCCATGATATAAGCCTATAATTTGGTATAAAATTACGTAACGACAATTCTATAAGTTCAAGGTATGACGAAAAAAATCGATGCATCGCTAATTTTTCAACGAAATTTTTGCTTCAACTGTCTAAGTAACTTATAAACACGAGCGAAAAAATTCAAAAAAGTGCGATAGGGGCTCATATCTACTCATCGAAGCTGTGTGAGGTGCATTATTGATTGATATGCCTTTCATTTCTGTGTCCTTGGGATATCCTTGGAAAATCCTATTGAGGATTCTTAATTTATATCGTTCAAAATCTCATTTTCGTGCGAGAGGAAACTCTAGCACTATTTTCAACATTATTTTGTTCATGTTTCTTAAGTTAGATTTTAATAAACAGTTTCGTTGAAAAAATTAGCGATGTAATTAGTTTTTCACAATAACTATGTCAAATAGTGCGCATATATAGTATATTATACTACTCTTCTTAAAATTCATATGCCGTTATACTTAATTTTTTGTTAAATGAATATAACTACTGTATTTTATTTACTGGGGAAAATTTGTCGCGTCCGTAATGTCGCGTCCGTAACTCGTACTATACGTCATAAAGTAAAGGCGAGAAATATTTTTCATAATTCATAAGTCTACCAACCAAAGGCATTCTTTGACCTCCATTTCCTCATTAAAACAAATAATTTTTTCTCCAAACATCGCTGAATTTTTAATATTTCTACATGCGTTAAAAAAACACTTCCCTTTTTTGTCGCGTCCGTACCGATTTTTATTTGCGTGTACCTTTGTACTTAGCCGTTTATCTTTCCAAAATTTTTTGTTGAATATAGCACCAGCGTTGGCACTTGGCTACGATCGTAGTCAATTTGCTACGATTTTTAAAAAAATTTTAAAATTTGCTATCCCACTACGCTTTATCCTGTATTTACTACGCTTTTTATTTCATTCAATTTGTGAGCACAACAATTTGTAAATCACTATTTAAAAATAATGTAAACATGGCTTCAAGATATAAGTGGAAACTCTTACTGCAAATTATCCAAGAAGAGTCTCAGCAACAACATCTGCACCATAAATAGGCACAACAGGTCAAATTTTCAGATAAGCGGATGTCGTAAACCGACAGGAAAGAGGAACCGTGGCCATGTATTGCGTATCGAACTATTTGCCTTTTTTTACGATGGATTCATAGAGACAAAATGCGGCTCAACAGAGGCAAAAGTTTCAGTTCGCCTTATTGCAATTTTCCGTAAAAATTAATTTTCAACATTCTCAAAAAAAAAAAAAGTAAATTTTCACTTATAATTGACGAAAGTATTGACGTAAGCTGCAAAAAGTGCTTAGTTCTAATAGTTCGGTATTTGGAAACACCACTGTAAAATGTACAAATATAATAGAATACAAAGAATACTTATAAAAGTACAAATGATAATGAAATTTCGTTGTTATATTTTTTTTTAAACTAAAATAATAACCCGTTTGTATACTTTGCTACGATTTTTTATTTTCTGCTACGATTTTTCTGGGCTTTTGCTACGCGGTCGGTTTCGTGAAGTGCCAACCCTGTATAGCACTCTTCCAGGTCTTTGCAATAACATTGTAGTATACATACGATCTTTCCGTTTCTTTCTTATTTTAAGCTTGGTTAAATGCGTACGAATGTCGCGTCCGTTACCCAGGATATGCCCATATGTGTATCTCGGTAACCGTTTCATCGATTTCTACCAAACTCGGTATGCTTAATGTACTTGACACAAAAAAGCCGGCTGTTGAAAATGTTTGAAATCGGGCTAAAATTACGCACAATTTCATATAACGGTAATTTCCATATAACGGTAATTTACTCAAAGTTGGCACTCACAACAATCTTTCAACAAGAAGTAGGATTTTTATGGACTTTAGGAAAAGGGGTTGACACCGCCCAATTATGACTACTTAAGTTTATGTATATCGGTAACCGCTTTATCGGTTTCTACCAAACACAGCTAAATTATTTCTTTTAGTCTAATTGAGCTTATTATCGATAATGGTAAAAAGAGGAAAAAACCACCCCTGTTTACCACGTAAGGATAGGTTTCAGAATCGTGAAAAAACGATGCGCCGGGTATTTAATGTTCGGTTTCACCCGAACTTAGCTTCTTTACTTGTTTATTATTGATTTCATATTTATTGAGCAACACATTTATTTCTTCTTGGCCCGACGACTGCTTTGGAGAGCCGTATGAGTCGCCATTTTGGATTTTTATAAAACGCCACAGTGCAAACAAAAACAGAGGATTTTTTTCGTTCAAACCAAAAATGGACAGATAGGGGGTCAAACGGCAAACTACAGTATTGAAATTATAATTTCTCATGTGAGACGCAGGCATTAAGGTTAAATTAGTGGTGCCATAACCATAACCATATAAAACAGCTGTTCCAACCAACCTTTCGGCCAACACTGTATTCAATAAGTAGTGCCATACCATAATGCCATAGCCATTACCATAGCCATAACCAATACCACATTAACTAATCCAATCCTAGATTTCGGCCTAGTGGAAAAACAAAAACGATTTTTTAAAAACATTTTTATACCTTCTGACTGGAATCAAGCGATTTTAGCTGCAAAAAAACTAGACCATTTACCATAGTTTCTATGACAAATTACCTATCTTTTCATGCGAGTCATTAGAAAAAACATAACTAATCGAAAAGTGTCTGCGGACAAAGAAAAAGTTGAGTGGCTAAAAATGCAGTGGTTAATGTTTCAAATATCGTTACAAGTATTCCAATAATAATTGCGTTCGCGTACCTGTTAATTATTGAAAGTTATCAAAAACTATCAGGTTTTTGCGTTCGCGAGACTGATGCTTTGTATTTTGACGTTTTGGAATGCACTCAAATTTACATTATTTTCAATGACGATGAAATTGAAAAATAAATATGTATATTTAATTACCTAGCTTTAAGTTGTTGGTGTTAAACTTTTTTTAAAAAAACTGCCAATTTGTTTGTACTAGAGTTCGCCCAGTGGTTGAAATTGAACCACCACAACGGTTAGCATCCTTATATAAGATTCAATTATATTCTTGTTAATTTTGGTTCACTTTATTTTTTTTTTGTTTTTTGTTTAAATTTAGTTTTTGTGTTATATTACTTTATGATATTTTATTTTATTTAATTTCATTTCACTTTCATTTCATTTTAATTGATTTTATTTTATTTTAATTTATTTTATTTTTTTATTGTATGGTATTGTTCTATTTTTTTTAAATTTTTTTTTATTTTATTTTATTTCATTTTATTCTACTCTATTTTGCTTTATATCATTTTATTTTATATTATTTCATTATTTTTTGTTTTATTTTATTTTATTTCATTTCATTGCGCCTCAAGCCTAACTAATTGTGGCGAAATATCAGATAATGCAATGTGACATGATGTGCAAGGATGTCGTCACGCTATGCCAAATGATGTTATATCATTGATGCCATATCAAGTGATATCATGTCATTTCATGAAATTGGATGTGGTGAGTTGCGGTGTTGTGAACTCAGGGGTGGTGTATCAAGGTGTGGTGAATTTAGGCGAGGTGAGTTTTAATGTGGTGAATTAGTTAGTGGTGGACTTAGGTGTGCGGAGTTATGGTGTGTTGAATTAAGACATCATAACATAGCTTAACACAACATATTATTTTCCTTTTCTTTGCCCCTTATCTTAATCTCTATCATTTTCTCTATTTCTACCTTTGTCTCGTTTTTTTCAACTTTATTTTGATCTTTAGGGTTATCTTTATAATTATCTTTTCATCTTCATCTTCATCTTTACCTTTTCCTTTACCTCCATCCTAATCTTTATTTTTATTCTTATCTGCATTTACCATTACATTAATTATTTGAATTTACCTCCTTCTTTGTCTTTTTTACGAATCTAACAGCCCTATTCCTGCCTTGGTTGACAATTGTCATCGGTGGACAATTGTCATCTTTTATTGTCACTGCCATTTGCTGCTGGTATTCCTAACCAAAGATGACAAGGTAAAAGCTTTTACAACTCAAAATTCATGGTGAAAAGTTTGTTGTTGCGGGAACAGCGGATCAGCGTTCATATTCATATGTACATATGTACATTTGTACTTATATAATTTGTACTTTATGTATGTATGTAGATACATACATACATATGTATATTTCTTTTAATTATGATTGCACACATGTGTGTATGTACATATATACCTGATTTACAGACATTAACCGGATGGAAAAACCAACTTGGGAGCAGAGCATGAAGGGTCGAAGGGCATGCAAAGGCAACAGGCACATAATTAAAATTTGTTTCGCCATTGAAATGAGCCGATTTTTATATTTTTTCACAAATTTAATAAATAGTCGCACTTTTTATATCACCACTTGAAAAAGTGATTCGGGATAAAAATCTAAGAACAACCTCATACTTGGAATGGGCGTGGCACGTCAGATTTTTTTTTTATAGCGAAAAAACCGTTTTTTAGTATACATACGATCTTTCCGTTTCTTTCTTATTTTAAGCTTGGTTAAATGCGTACGAATGTCGCGTCCGTTACCCAGGATATGCCCATATGTGTATCTCGGTAACCGTTTCATCGATTTCTACCAAACTCGGTATGCTTAATGTACTT
>JAPVRG010296092.1:7246-17735 GCA_029783565.1 Rhagoletis cerasi
GCAATCAAGTGGCGCAATGGCTTTTGTGAAATGATGCAGCGCGCGCCGCATAAATGTCGAAATTTGTGGATGGGTGGATAATGGCTTGGATGTATGTAAGAGCTTGATGATGTTAGTGTTGGTGACAAAGCGTAGCAGTTACAGGCAATTTTAAATATTGCATTTATGTATGTACATACATGTTTGAGCCGAGTGGATGACTACTTGCCGGTCAACAGCGTACATGCGGCCATATGGAGCAGGTGTTGCAGCAATCAAGTGTGTTTATACCTCCTAGCTTTCACTACCTGCGCAAGTGCATGTGTACGAAGGCATAGCAGCGAATTTTTTTTTGTTCATTTAAAACGATTTTTTTATACCCTTTATGAAATAGAGTGGCATAGAAACTGGTGAGCCACATGGAAAATTAATGTGATCCACATACAGAAAAAAATTCCGCTAAATATATTTCTCTCAACGCATGATTTGGTAATTGTAACCAAATAATGCGACGATAGCTCGACGAATTTTAAAACAATTCTTAATTTAGATAACTCGCTACATTCCAGTTAGTCGATAAATTTCGATAATTCGATGCATATCGATAACTTGATGAATTTAAAAAACACTAAATTTCGATTTAAAAAAATTTCATAACTTCACAAATTTTGATAGCTATAGATAAATTTCGATAGCTGTGCGTTTCCAGGACTCGATAAATTTTGATAACTCGATTAATTTTGATATCTCCATAAATTAGCCTCAATATCTGTAAGTGTTGCATTGTTTCATATGCGCGTCGCGCATCTGTCAGAACTTTTAACTATTCTATAAATGGTGTTGATTTATTGCGTAAATCCGAAATTAAGGTTTTGGGAATTATTTTTGACACTAAGCTTACTTTTTCAAAACACATTGATTTAGTGTCGTCTAAAGCCTACTCGATGATGGGATTCATAATGAGGAATACTAAAAATTTTAAGGACCCTATGACTCTTAAAGCACTTTTTATTGCCTTGGTTCGGAGTATTGTTGAATATGGGGCGATAATATGGAACCCATATTATGCAAAGCACTCTGACAGAATAGAGAGAATCCAAAGGAAATTTACCAGATTTGCTGTGCACAAATTGTTCAACGGCCGGAATATTCCAGAATACGCCTCAAGAAGGAAATTACTTGGCCTCCAATCTTTAGCTGACAGGAGGCCGTATTTGTCGCTGTTATTTGCATACAATATTCTATCTGGCAGCATTGTCTGCCCAGAGATATCTAATTTTTTTCAAATTCAGGAATCTAATATAAATCTTAGAAATCCCAAACTGTTCGTTGAAGGTTCGCATAAGTCGCTATACTCGTACAATGAACCGATTGCTAGAGTTATTCGCCTTTGTAACGAACACTCTGCGCTAATTAATTTCAACGACAGCCTTTATTGTTTTAAGTTAAGTTTATTCAAACTGTTTAATTGATTTAAATTGAATCATAGTCTGTAAGAAACCCTGTTTCAAAGACTGAAATAAATAAATAAAATTTGATATCTATCGACATATTTCGATAATTCGATACAGTCTGGTAACTCGACAAAATTTGATAAATAGTAATAACTCGATAAACTTATATAACTTTTGTTACTCGATATACTTCGAAAATTCCATAAACTTCGATCTCATAAACCGACAAATTTCGATAACTACCAACAATTTTGGATAAATTAGTAAATATCGATAGCTCGATAAGTTTAAAGAACTCGATGCATTGCGACAGCTCGATAAATTTCAAAGGGCCGATGAATATTGATAATTTAATAAATATCGGTAACTTGATACATTTCATTAACTTGAAAAATTTCTATTATCCGATACATTTTTATAACTCGATAATTATCGGTAAAATTTCGACAAATAAGTTTGTGTGTCTCGATGAATTTCGATTATGAAATAAACAATCATCAATTTAGGTAATTCTATACATTCCGATAACTCAATAAACATGGATAACCCGATAAATTTCGATACATATAAGCTTCGATGACTCCATAAATTTCAATAACTTGTTAACTTTCGATAAATAGTAATCAGACAAGCGAAACATGAAAGACATGTCTAACTGTTCCAAGTACACCCCACCACCCACCTTAAAATTGAGTTTTGATTCATCCTTGTAAACATGGATGGATTCTCGCTGCCTGATCGAACTCGATCTACATTGTCCTCTTGTGGCAAATCGGGTCAGCAATATTTGGTTTAATATTTATTTAAAAAAATTAAAATTTGAAGGAGGCCATAAATTGAGCTCTCCAACTCAACAGAAAAACAGAATTTAGGTTTTCTCTTTGCTTGCACATTCTTTATCAATCTACTATTTTTATTCACATTTTTCTTTTAGTTATAATTTGTCTTAACCAAAAACATTGACGCCCCTATTAAATACTTTTATTTACGCCATGTTTGCCTCTCGATTTAATTTCATTGACACACCTATACATACATACGTACAAAAACAAAATTTAAACGTTTACTTTTAATTAAATTTTCGGCATGAACTGGTAATTAAATTTTATGTGAAACTTTTACGCAGGCGACAAGTGAAAGTATCATTGTTTAAAAGCGTCGACATGAAGGGTGTTTGTGTATGTGTGTGTGTGTAGTGCATGTGTTTGATACCACGTTTTTAATGTATACCCCACAGGAAACTCGCTTATCGATCGAAGGCGGCTCTACTCAATTTAGAATAATCAGAGGTACACTATATTTCTCTCTTCGATGAAAATAACTGGTGTATTTAGCCTAGCGCTTGGAACCTTCAGTGTAGGCGCAGGTCGGCATTGGGGTCAAGCCAACACTCAACCTGAACACTGTAGGATCTCTTCTTTTAAGCCTACAAGTGACCATAAGGGCCTCTCCGCGGACGAAGATATCCAGAGAAGCCCCACGTGTTGTAGGGCAAGCTCCCGCACAGCAGTGGGCGATCATTCTTTGATGTTTGGTAAACAGATTTTGATTGAGAGTCTGCTGCACGTTTTACGAAAGACATGTTTGCATTACAAGAACGCTGTTAAGGCTTTGTGGTCAATTAAATTAAATTTAAAAAAAAGTTTACAATATTGGATTACCTCTGAATACTTTACTTTGAAAGAAATGTGAATAGTGACTCCTTTATGGGTAGAGGGAACTAGGTCCTAGCTCTTCTATCGAGCCAGATGATGGCTCCATACGTTATCATGGGTCGTACTATCGTCGTGTAGATTCATCTCAATATTTTTGGGGAGCAGCTCCAACACTTTCCTGCTAAATATGTACCATCATGCTGTAAATGATCGCACAGCTTCGCAGCTTCCTCCACTTGTGTGTTTCGGAGTAATTTTTAAAATAGTATGACACCTAGAAATTTAACCTCGTTTTGGTAGGTAATATTTGCACAATTCAGCTTTATCGTTTTCAGACCGTCAATTTTATATTTACCTATGAATGGTACTATGATGGTTTTTGCTGGACTTACATTCAGCTCCAGTTTGGTAAAAAATTTGTTGGTTATATTGAGCACTAGTCGGATTCTAACGCACAAAATGTTTTTGAACTTCCACTACATATTATTACGATGTCATCAGCATGCCCCTGGCAAGTTAAACCAGTATTCGTTAGCTCTTGAAGCAGTTCATCAACGACTGTGTTCCTTTAGTAGTGGAAATAACGCTCCACTTTGTGGACAGCTCCTGGTTGTTCCAGCTGAACGCTATTGCAACCATCCGACAAAATTGATTTTTTTTGTACTTATGAAAAAATCAAGCCTTTTTGGAAGGTAGAATCGGTCAATTGAATATTGCCCTGTGATTTTTCAAACTTTATTAAACTTCGTATCCAAGGGATTTCAGTGTATAATTACAAAAATAAAATCAAACAACCTTCGGATATCAAATTTCGTAAAAATCTGAAAGTTTTTTAAAAATTCATCCGGCATATTGAAACCGCAATTTTGAATTTTTGAAAACTTATTTCAGTTTTTAATCAGCGAATCAAAAACCTTTGGTTATCAAATTACAAAAAAATTGAAATTTTTTTAAAAATTCATCCGCCTTATTGGATCCGCCATTTAGAATTTTTGAAAACTAATTTCAGTTTTGTAATCAACTACTCAAGGAACCTTTGAATATCAAGTTTCATAAAAATCTGACCATGTTTTAAAAATCCATCCGCCATACTAGATCCGCCATTTTGAACTTTTGAAAACTAAACTCAGTTTTGTAATCAGCGAATCAAAAAACCTTTGGATATCAAACTTAATAAACATCTGACCATTTTTTAAAAATCCAGCCGAAAACTGAATTCAGTTTTGTAACCAGCGAACCAAAAAAACCTTTCATAGAAATCTGACCTTTTTTTTTAAATCCATCCTCCATATTGGATCCGCCATTTTGAACTTTTGAAAACTGATTTCAGTTTTGTAATCAGCGACTCAAAGAACCTTTGGATATCAAATTTCACAAAAATGCGAAATTTTTTTTTAAAAATCCATCTTGGATCCGCCATTTTAAATTATAAAAAACTGATTAGATTCGTAATCAGCAACCCAAAAACCCCTTAGATACGAAGTTTAATAAAGTTTAAAAAATCACAAGGAAATTTGGTTGTTAAGGGTTGTTTTTCCTCATATAAACTGACTTGATCTAGAAAAAAACAGAAAACTAAGGGTACTTTTTTTATCTCTACTTTCCGAAAAATCGTATTTTTGTCATGGGTCCAAAAGCGTGTAGAGCGGTGTTATTTGTGAAGCTTCGTATTTCTACCTTTCTGGTACTGAGCATGCAATTTATACAGGTCACGAAGGTATTGTTTATGCCCCTACTAACCAATGCACTGTTTATTGCAAAAGTGAGGTTTTTTTAATGTCCAAAAACTATTTTTAATAGCGGTTCAATGTCGAGCTCTATGCCCTGCTGTAGCATGGTTGGGAGCACGCCGTTTTCGGGCTAGCGGACTGCTCGTTTTCACTACACCAAGTATTTATTATATTCAGTGATCTTTGCGCTTTCCTGCAAATTATTGAGAGAAAAGAGCATATAATGAGGCGGACCACATCTGCAAAGGCCTGGTCGTAGATACTCGAGCTCTTAGACCCAAAAAAAAGGCAGCGAAGTATATTTCTATCAACAGATGATTTGGTAACTATAACCATATAATGTAACTATAATCAAATCATGTGTTGAGAGAAATATATTTATTTGCCTCTTTTCTCTATGTAGGTTAGAGGGCTAGCCTACCATTCCGTCATGGTAATTTTAGGTGTAATTTTGACACCACCACATTTCTCAGATTAGATGTCGCTAAGTAAGTAAGTACAAATTAGAAGTAGGATGTACTGGTTGAAAACTTGAAATTGATTTTACTAGTATATGATTTCCTTGGAGGGCTGTTGTTAACATATGTATTGCAATCAGTGTGGATGTGTGGTGAGTGCTTTCGGCAGCCTTTGTGAATTTGTATAATAGGGTGGGCCTTAAAATGTGAACATCATGGGGCACCCCTTTATTTTGTTCTATGTAAAAAAAAAAAGACATCCACGATGTAGAAGGGTTTGAAAAAATTTAATTTTTTAAATCGCAAAAATTCGTCCAAATTTTGACCATGACCAGCTATAACTCAGCGAGTTTATGAATTTATGTGAATAAATTTCAATAATATGTCAAATTTATCAGATGAAGTCAAAATTTCGTTGAAATTTTGCACATAAAAAAATTTTTTTTTAAACCGTGGTAGAGAGTACTAAATTTTTGTTTTTAACTTTGAAATTTTTGTGAATGCTCTACGTACATGATATTGATATTTTAAGGAGTACCCTATTATACATATACGCAAAAGCTGCCGAAAGCACTATGGGGTGCCCATAAAAAATTCAGATGCTGATATTTTAAGGTCTGCCCTAGTGTATAACTAAAATATGGTAACTGGAAAAACCTATCGCGCTGATATTTAGCTTTCATATATATGTAAATATATTTTGATGGTTGCTTTGTTTATACGAATTTCCGGGTTTATTGCTAAAATCATACAAAATTCGTTGCATAAATTTCCTCTCATACATATGCATGCATGTGTGTGTGTACCTACATATCTCTAGAGCCCAATATTGCCAACAAATGTATCAACATAATATTGCTAAACACAGCTTTCCTATTACAAATTTCCGCAAATACTCTCAATCTTAATTTCACACATGCAGGCATACAAACACATACTAGATACCACTATTTTTTACACACACACACATGCCCAGGCATATTCATTCTTTCATGTTATTGCCTTTGAAACATTAATCCTGTGTGCCGTGTAAATCACTTAAGTTTCGAGGCCAGCAACTGTGCCACTTTCCTTTCATTTGTTTTCGACCTAATTATATTCCGAATTATCTACCACATTTGCCAATATTAACCTGCCTGCCCTGCTACTTAGTCCTCACAATCACCACCCCATTGTTGACTTTTAGCCTCACACTTAACCATTACTCTCATTCGACACTGTGTAACTAAAAACACACACACACAGCATCTGATTGCCTACTTTGTGTGCCATCATTTGTTGCGGTAATGACTGCACAATTTGTTGTTATCGGTTGGTTTTGTTGCTAAACTATTTTGGTCTCGTACTATTTGTGCTATTCTACTCCACATTTAACGTTCAAACATCGATTTCCGGCGTTGAGTGTGCGCGCTAACATTTATGTGTAAGTGGCGTTTGTTTGTTGGTTGTTTGCCATATTTCGTTTAGTATCCTATATTCGTTGCTCCTGCATCCGATATTGCCGCTGTTGTAGTTGTTACAATAAATGGAAACTAAAATCCCAAAATGCTATTTTCGCCAGTCGTAATACCAAGAGAGCAGTGAAGTTTCAAACTGACTACATAGCTGTATTTATAGCTGAAAGGATATCCTATGTACGTATATACATTAGACTGGTTAAAAAAATCGACTTTTTCTTTCAATATCCCTTGTGAAATGTTTTCGGGACAGTGAAAAAATACGCCTTTCACGATTTTTTTTTTTTTTCAAATTTGAGATCTTATAACTCGTGTTTGAGTCAACGCACTATGTTCCAATACACGTTTTTGTGGCCAAAACTAATTTTTTATATGTGTTAACAACACATTTTTTTCGATGCCATATTTTAGATAATACTGTAAAACATAGGATGAGGATGGCTAGCTTCGTTTTTGTATAAATCCGTTGCGTAGTAAACAAACAGCAGTCAAAGTCTGCTTATTTTTGTGCAATTAAAAATTCGATTGAGTGTGAGATAAAACGCGTACATTTTAACCGCTGTTATTAAGATTTTAGAAAACCCTCTTAAAAAAAGTTGGCACGAAGACTAAAGCTGCGAGTAAGTAGATATTAAAAATGTGTGATAAAAAATATTGCGATTTTATTTTGGTGATAAAATTTGATTTTCTTTGCTATCTAATAAATTCATTAGATTTTTCTTAAATCTTAACTTTGCATAAGCCTAGGAAAATTTGGCAAGGTTTGGCTAAGATATAGTTATGCAAGGATGAAAGCATTGTATTTTGTGACCTTACGTCACCATATTTGGTGCTGCGATTTTTTGCGATATCTGAGAAAATGGCTATTTTCGTAGGTTACCTTGTTACTGTCAGTGGTGACCGTTTGGAGGGAAGAACCCAATAAAGAGAGAAAACAAACGGCTGTTTACAATTTTCTTGCTGTAAAGATTGCTTCTTTTAACTTTACAGTGGTAAAATTAAGAAATTCAGACTTTTCAGGTCTTAAATTTTTGTTTTTTTTTTTAACTAAGTGACATTTTTTTTGCTTTCATATGAATATTTGAAAAAAAAAACTGCATTCAAACTTTCCTAATAAAACTACAAATTTAAAAGTGACCCATTTAGACCGCTCGGTCGTCAAAGAGTTAAATTTTTTTTTTTACAAAAATGTCAATAACTATAAAATTTATATTTTCTAAAATCATCTACTTACTTAGCCGTAATAAGTTTTGGCCGGAAAAACATTCATTGGGACCATAGTGCAACGTATCGACGTCAAGCCGGATACGGGTGACAAGCCAGGTCGTAATAGTTATCAGAAATATGTCAAAGAAATCTTTAGATTGTATTTTTAACATTATAGGCGTTCAAATAAAAACGAAAAAAACTATACCCTGTGATGGTTTTTTAATTCCCGTTACTACAAATTTCTACTTTTTCTCAATTTTAATAAAAAATTATGTAATTCTGAGTAATGCTTCCGTAAATTGTCGCCTAAAAGTTGTAGCCAACTGCTTTAGCTTGGAAGAAAATGAAAAAATTTGAAGTTTAATGCTTCGCCCAATTTTAACTGACTGCACTGCAAAAAAAATGTAATACACTAGTTTGGCAAGTAACTTTGGCGCATTTAATAAGGATTCGAAAATGGTGTGAAACTTGCTAGATTATTTTTTAAATAATGGACAATTTTGATTTTTAAAAAGAAACTCAGTTTTGAATGTTTTTTTCTTAATTTCTTAAAACGATTGAAGTGACGTTCCTTGTAGCCGTAAAATTTAAGGTAATTCTAGTTTGAGTGAGATGGAGAGAGTCATTTTACGAAGTGTGAGCGAGACAAAGGGTGACGCCACTTTATCCTGGTCTGTCATCCGTTTCCGGCTTGCCGCCGACTTCTGGGACACCCTGTATATGTTTGAAGGTAATTGAAGGCTGTAAAGAAGTCTTGTACGATTTTTCCATAAATTCGCTCCTCCTGAACTTATTTAAGGTTAAAGTCGGAAATGTTTTTATATGGAGGAAAATGCACAACACCGCCAACAAACAAGAAAAAAATGACAAAAATGAACGTCGTATTGTAGCCTCTTCCAACTTGCGCTTTATTATACTACAATTAAATGGGCTATAAAACTGCATACCCAAAAATTTTCTAAAATTTCACCAAAATTGTACACTTTTTATTCAGAATTTTTAGAAAATTTTTGGGTATGAAGTTTTATAGCCCATTTAATTCTACATAGTAAAACAAAGTGTAAATTCGAAGTATCTACGAAATATCTTTGATTTTTCGCATTTCTTTTGTTGACGTTGTTGTGCAATTTTATCCATATAAAAAAAATTGTCGACTCACCATTTTTCGCAGCCTTCAATTTCCTCCAAAAATATACATATATCGCTCTTTCCACTGCGTATATTTGAAAACGAGGTATGAAGTTTCCTAAGTTATTTATATGAAAAATGGAAATTCGCTATGATCTTCGCTAAATCTTAATATTAATGGATTCGCTTTTGAGAGGCGTTCCGAAAATATTTCAGAAGTTATTTTGAAAAAAAAAAAATTTTTTTTTGAACCTGTCTACTATACATTTACTTAAACATGTATTTACTAACATACGAACATCCGTATTCGAGTTAATTTCACTTGTATTAAATTAATGATTTGGCTCATTTGGTCGAAGGTGATACCGTAAATGATTGTATGCCTGAAGGTTTTGTCCGGAATTAAATGTGCTGACTTACATACAAACTTATATATGTATGTATGCATGCTTTTAAATTAATGCTACATGTGCACTTTCCTGTTTATTTAGTAGGAAGATTTATATTAATTGCGAAAATCTCTCCTCGCCAGGCTTATGAGTTTTATTCATTCAAGTTATTTTTTTGGCACAGGTAGGGTGTTAATTAAATTAACTGAAACTACTTAATATGCTAAATATTTGTAGCAGTGATTTGTGATAAATTCTTCCGCACTCATTTGTGTCTCTTATTTACTACAAATAGTTCTAATGCAGAATACGTTTGATTGTTAAGTTTGTATTTATAAATAGCCCTGCTAAAGATATCGAATGCGATAAATAATGAAAAGGCAAACAGGTATATAAATAAATATCGATATTAATAGTTAATCGCGTTTTGCATTTCAAGTTTTCTAAAGGAAGAAGGAAAAATTTGCATGATAATATATTCAAAGAATTGCCATTGCCACCGATGCATCATGTCAAGCCATTTTCGTAAAATTTTTGGTGCGACGGAATCTTCTTTTTCATCGAATTTTTTTCATAAGTCTGTTCATGATTCTACCTAGGTCTTTTGAAAAATAAATCTTTCACCAAATATTTCTTTCGCCCGGCCTTTCTGGTCCATGCGTCCCCGCCCGCCATGTCACGTCCGCTATTTCGTAACGCCACTTACCTTCTTGTACTGCATATTGTTCTAGCCTCAGCTACTGGTAACTCGACAAATATCGCGCCTTGTGATAGATCTTTTATCTGGACATGGTTATGTGTTCATCTCTTCTCAGTTGTCCCCAATAACAACAATTTCTGAGAACGAAATTGCGCGGATATTTTTTGATGCCCAACTTTGCCATTGAAATTTTTGTCATTTCGGGCTCAGTGAAAATACGACATTATCATTTTAAAAAGCCGTTAACAAAACTCGATTTCGACTGCTGTTAGGATGTGCAAGAGCGGACATTTTTATGACGCCAAATGATCTTGAAGCAAGTTTTAAAAC
>JAPVRG010296113.1:2702-13970 GCA_029783565.1 Rhagoletis cerasi
AATCAACGAGGGAAGCGTAGCGAGAGCTTCCACGCGCTCCGATCCAGGCGCCCTGAAAGTGGATCGTGTCATTCTTTTTATTCCCATTGCACTATTTTTTTTTTGTCTACTATTTTAAATTACGTTTTCTTATGTCATTCTTCATTTAGTTCACTTTTTTTTGCTATTTTTCTAATTATCACCGGTTGTTTCTTCGCACATGATTCTTTAATGTTAAATTTATGATAATTTTGAGACCTTTTTTCTTCAATTGGATTCAGTTTTTTTTTGAATTTGCTACAGATTCTTACTTATAAATATGTATACCGATAAGTATCGGTGAATCAGTTGAATCGAATTATAAATTTTTTTATTCTCGTATCAATTTAATCTTAGCGTTAAAGAACTTGTCCATCAAAAGGTGTCGTATCAAAGCGCGTGGTCTCAATGAGTTTGACACTTTGACATTTGCCATTGTAGACCCAAATATGCTCCCTTTATGATAAGCACATACTCTCCCGTACTCGCTGGAAAGCTTGTACATACGTACGTACATATTTTTTTGTTTTCAGCAACCTGTCTCCCGCATGTAGGCGCCTTCATCGTTGGAGAGACCGGTGAGTGCTAGAAGCTAAGTATGCATATACATGTACTAACGTACATACATATATAAGTATATGCATTGATCTATTTTCTTGGGTTATTGTAAAAGTTAAACATAGAGGCAGTAGCTTTGAGATATCTACAGCCACGTACATAATTATTGGGCCAGGCTCCTTTTGAATGAGGACTTATGTAGATAAGCATAGATCTAACTACAAAGGTGAAATACAAGTATTAAGTACACAAATAAGAATGATATAAATCAAAGATGATTAAACTTATATAGTTTGAATTAGTTTTCAGTTGAGGTCTAAGAATAAGGGATTTGAATTTAATGAACTGCCTAGCTGAAGTTGTTTTAGTATATAGTAGTAGCTTAAGTTAGTACAGTAATATTGTTATTTTTGAATGAATAAAAGATTCCAATGTAGAGAAGTTGAAAATATATAAGAATGAGTTGCTAAGATAATTGGCTTGGTGTGGGTGTTGCACCAGGGCAATAGAGGGGGCATGGGTGTTGTTGACTTCAGACTGCGGGCAGGGACATGATAGTTAAAATGACATACGGACGCTAGTCAGGATTAGGGGACTTGCGATTTGAAGGAGTCACGGCAGAGTCCAAGGCTACGACAAGTAGATGGGGAGGGATGACTCCACCTGACAGGACTGGCCTCTTCTTTCATCATACTCTAACATCTATCTAATCTTTCTTATCTTTAACTTCACATAGGCATGAACTATATTTTGTTTACGTAGCTGAGGGTAAGGCTGGTAGGAACGACCCACCCATCCGACGAGCTTAGCCTGGGCTCGCCACCATGCCCTCATACCGCCTCGCTTTATCACAACAGCCAGCTATGTAACATCCGCTCAAAAACTGGCATAGGTAAAAACTAACTTCGCCATGCCTCCGACTTATCCAGTCACCTAGTTTTGGGATACATCGGTGCGTCCATCCGCTCTTAGGCGAGTTGTCTCTCCTGCTTTGCCATTCCGATATCAAAGTACTTCTGATACGAGTTCGCTCGGTTGAACTTAAAGGGCGCGATGCTGCTGACAGTACGCCTGCTTCTTTTGCCAATAGGGTTATTGGAGGCATACCTGAGATCACGAGTGCTGCTTCATCTGACACCGTTCTAAATGCGCTAGCGACTCGAAGGACGCACAACCGGTATGTAGAGCTGATTCCCCTGCAGTATGATGGGCATTCTATTGCTTTCCACCAAATAGGGGCCCCGTACAGAATTTGGCTTTTCACCACATTTGCCAAAAGCTGTCGGCGGCACTGTTTCGGCCCTTGGGTGCTGAGCATCATTTCTGATAACGCCGTCACTGTTGCTGCAGCCTTAGCTTGTGCGAGCTGGAGGTGTGCTTTCATTTACAATCTCTTGTCCAGAATTTTGCCCAGATATTTTATGGCTGGCTTAGTCAAGACGACGTGTCTGCCTATCCGAAGTTGGCTGAGCAGATAGACGATTCGACATTCTGCACAATGAACGGCGACGCACCCACCAGGATTATGGACAGCTGTTGCAGTTCGCCAGACATAACAATAGTCAGCGCTGGTCTGATAAACAGCATATCATGGCGACCTATGCTGACGTTAGCATCAGATCATCTGCCCATAGTCATCTAGATCGTTAAACCTGCCTACTTTGCTTCCGCGGATCACCGGACCTATGTCAACTTTAATAAAGATGATTGGAAAGGCATCGCGGATGTTACTGAAAGCACCTTCGCTGCCCTTCCTACACCAACCGACGTTTGCCTCGGTGAACGTAAGTTCCGCAGGGTTGTCACTGCCGCTGCAGCTCGCTTCGTACCAGCAGGGTGTATAACGGACCCACGTCCAAACTTCTCTGCTGAAGGGGCTGTTTTAGCCGATGAGCGCGACAACCAACGTCAGGCTAATCCCGGAAATCGCCGAATCGGAGATCTCAATACGGGGACTCGGCAGCTGGTGAACGTACATAAGCGGAATAGTGGGAAGAACATCTGAAGACCTACAACTTCACCTCTGGTGTGAGCAAGCTTTGGTCAACCGTTAGGTCACTGTCCAACCCGACGAAGCGTGATAACAGAGTAGAAATCTCTTTTGGAGACCACGCTTCGTCGGACCCGGAGCGATGCGCGAGCTATTTCAGCCGACAATTTACACAGCATCCTCCAGTGGACAAGGCCAAACGTCGAGTGACCAGAAGGCTGCAAAAACTGCCAACACCAAGTGCGCCTCTTGGTTTCACTAGCGATGAAGTTCAGGTCGCCATCGGGAAGGCGAAAGCCTCCAAAGCCATTGGACCAGACGGAATCTGTATGCTGATGCTGAAAAATTTGGGTCCTGCGGTAGAAGACTATCTCACCAGGGTCCTCAATTTGTCCATGGCCACTCTCATCATTCCAGATATCTGGAAAATGGGGAGAGTGGTCCCACTGCTTAAAGGGGGGAAACCAGCCAACAAAGGAGAATCTTATCGTCCGATAACTCTCCTCTCCCCAGTAGCGAAGACACTTGAGGCCCTGCTTCTCCCGCACTTCACACCACACCTGACCCCAGCGAGGTATCGGCATGGCTTCCGTAAAGTGCACGGCACAACAACAGCACTTAACGCCATAAACACTCAAATAACTTGTGGCCTAAACCGAAACCGCCCCTGTGAGAGAAAGGTCATAGTAGCGCTAGATTTGTCAAAGGCGTTTGGCACCGTCTTCCACTCTACGCCGCTAGAAGATATTGAGGCTTCCTCTCTCCCACAGGGACTCAAACGGTGGTCGGCGAATTATCTGAGTGGTCGACACTGATCAGTGATATTTATAGACAAACACAGCAAGCCAAGAAAAATTAAACAGGGGGTCCCACAGGGTGGAGTCCTCGCCCCGCTACTGTCTAACTACTACATTTCAAAACTACCTCAACCACCAGAGGGTATCTCTATTATATCCTTCGCTGACCATTATTCGATAATGGCGACTGGAAATGGAATTGATGACTTGTGCTCGAAAGTAAACGGTTATCTCTCCGAACTTTCTTTCTTCTTCACTGAAAAGAGCCTGACCCTCTCCCCATCGAAATCTTCGGCAACTCTTTTCACCACCTGGACGAAAGAGGTCAGACTGCAACTGGGAACTCACGTCAATGACGAACCAATTCCGACGGTGAACAACCCGAAAATCCTCGGAGTTACCTTCGACAGGCTGCTCTCTTTCTCGGCGCACACAACCGCAATTGTCAACAAAGTGCAGAGCCGCAACAAGGTCCTCAAGTCGCTCGCCGGCAGCACTTGGGGCAAAGACAAAGAAACGTTGTTGGCAACATACAAGGCAATTGGCCGGCCGGTTTTAAACTACCCAGCGGCAGTGTGGTCGCCTGGGACTAGTTGGACTCAGTGGACGAAGCTACAGACAGCACAGACCACTGTACTTCGGACTACGACCGGATGCCTACTGATTTCGCTGGAACACCATCTACACGACGAGGAAAAAGTGCTCCCAATTAAGGAGCACAACATAATGCTCTGCAAGCAGTTCCTTGCAGGAATCCACAGACGTGGGCATCCAAACATAAACTTGCTTGCAGAGGAGCCCTCTCCAAGGCACCTCAGAAGGCATCTATACGAACTGACGGACGAAGCCCAGAGGTTCATAAAACAACCTCTGGACCCAACAACTTACCGAAAGACCCTGAACGACATTCACAGGGAGTCAGTCTTAGGTTATGTAGACTCCGGACCTGTGAATGCCGTTCTCGGAACGCAACCACCGGACATAGACGAGACGGAGCTTCATCTGCCTCGGGAGACTAGAACCACAATAGCCAACTTCGCTCTGGCTCCTGCAGCAGGTTAAACTCATACCTGAGCAGACTGGGTGCAGATGTGCCCAACACATGTCCGGCATGCGGGGAGACACCCCACGACTCGAAACATCTCTTTGCATGCCCGGAAACCCCCACACATATAACGCCTTTGTCCCTGTGGACAGACCCATAGAAGCTGCACGATTCCTGGGTCTTCCGTTAGTTGAGCTTGACGACAACGACGGAGACACCAACCGATCTGGGCGGGGTTGTATTAGCCGCTACAACAACAACAACAACGTGTATGCTTCGTATATATGTAACATATGTTTGTATTCATGTATGTATGCAATGTATGTATATATGTGTGAATAGTATACCAACCCTGCAAAAAATGCGGTGAGTCCGGGATATGTCCGGGATGGGTCGCAAAGGAACATGCGACTAATGCCACTTTGCATCCCTTTGTATGGACTGAACTGTTCCCTTTTGTTCGAGCATGTCCTATGAAGAGACTAACTGTTCCCCTCCCGAACGGGTATAAAAAGCGACTAGTCGCTTTTTAAAAATAAAAATAAAAATTGCGCCAGCTGCGATTCGAACCAGGGTGCTCTGGATTGCTAAGCGTATACTCTCTCTGCATGCCAACGCCGCACATGAAATTTCATTGCCTGAGTGCCTACATATCATTAATTCGATAATTGTACTCGTTAGAGGTCGCCTGGGTAAAACATTGTCGTATGTCATTCACGACGTTTCCTATGCGCTTACGACAATCTTTTACGCAGGCGACGAGATGAGTTTGGGACAAATTCATCTCCAATTATACCCGTGAGGGATGAGTCGAGACTAATTGATGTACAATAATACCCGTTTCAGACTACTTGCGACTAATTGATACCCAATTGTACCCGATTGAGACTAATCCGGGAATACTCTCTTTAGAGATTAGTCGCACAATTTTTTGCAGGGAAATGCAAAAATGAGAGTAATTGCAAGACCAAATACCATAGTAATTGAAACATGTTTTCATGAATGGTTTTTAATGTTTATTTTCTACTTTGAAAACAAAATGTTGTTGCATGAAATCATTAATAACCCTTGTTTATTCTATGAGGGAATTTAAATTTGTCATCCTAATATGTAGATAAATCAGGAAAGTCAACCCCTAAAAGGACTTGTAGTATTTTTCCACAGTATCCACATGGCTTAGATTATTTAAATTCCTAAATTACCCTTTTTTAATCCCTTGTCCTGTTTGGGCCAAATCTAGTAATTTTAATCTTTTAATTCCGGAATTTAAATAATCTAAGCCTGCATAATACATAAATGGCATGTAATCAATGTACTCCTACAGTTTCGAGTGTTTCCATTCATCCCAGAATATTATATTGACCTCAAAAGGTAAGAACTCATTTTCTTACGTGTAATTCCTATGGGAAAAATAAGGGTCGATGCGGCACCTCTTAGAACTGTCCTAGAGAGGGCAGATTCATGGAGGATCATTACTATACCAAATGCTGAAATTTGAGTCTTGTGCCGGTCGCATCGCAGGATTTTGCTTTTGTTTTGACACAGTCTAATGTACATGCATACATACTCGTAGGTACTAAAAACATTGCCCGCTTGTAAAGAGCAAATCGTCCAGCAAACGTTTGCGAATCATTTCTGCGAGTTTTGCCTCACCCAGCTGCGCACTTTATGCTTTTGTTTCGTTTGCACTCACGTAGAAAAGTAGTACAAACCCCAATGCATCAAGAGTTTTCTTTGTTTTCGGTTTCGGTTGTGTTTCGCTCACTGTAATGAGCGAAATGAAAGAAAACAATACGATTCATTTCCTTTATTTGCGAACTCTGGTTTTAATACATGCTTAGCATAAGTACTCCCGCTTAACTCTTACATATTTACGTATATATGTTCATATATATGTATATATATGTGTGCACGCTTATTAGGGTGGTCGCGTAAAACAAGGTGAATTAATAATAGTTGGATACGAGTTCAGTGGAGGATGGGTTCGTGCGCAGAAGTCCACGTAAGTGGGAAAAACGCTTGACTGCCATCCACCTGGGGCCAGAAGTGATTCTTGTGCGTACGGTTCAAATCGCAGCTCACAAAGTCCGGATATATATATCCACGTATCCTCTGGGTAGCGACCAAACACCCGTTTGGGAGCGAGCTAAAGTGAGAAGGCGCAAAACAACGCGTGCGCAGGGTTTGAGTCCAGCCACGTTAAATCCCCGCCCAATGAAAAAGGAAAACAGCCTCGGATGAGATCCCCCCTTTCTGTTGACGACCACGGCAAACGAGCAAAGGACTATGATTTGAGGGTATTCACCTGGAATATCCGGACCCTTAATGGGGAAGGTGCCTCTGCCCGGCTGGTTGATGTCCTTGGAAAGGCAAAGGGCAATGCAAGGAACACGTGGGGCCTTGCGACGTCTACTACAGCTGCCATGTAAAGGAGCGCGAATTTGGTGTTGAGGTTGTGGTGGGAGAGAGACTCCGTCGCCAAGTACTGGCGGTCACTCCGGTAGACGAACGTCTAGCCACAATCCGCATCAAAGCGAGATTCTTCAACATCTCACTCATTTGCGCCCGCGCCCCGACGGAAGAGAAGGACGACGCGTCCAAGGATCTCTTCTATGAGCGCTTCAATACCAAGGTGGGCAAGGAAGGGATCTTTGGCGCCATTGTCGGAAAATTCAGCCTCCACAACGAAACGTCCGATAACACACTGAGGCTGATCGACTTCGCCGGGGCCCGAAACATGGTAGTGTGTAGTACTAGTTTCCAGCATAAAAATATCCATCAAGCTACATGACTGTCTCCAGATCGAAAGACGAGAAACCAAATCGACCATGTTGTGGTGAACGGAAGGCATGCTTCCAGTGTTTTAGGCGTGCGTTCGCTCCGAGGGCCAAACATCGACTCGGACCATTATCTTCTTGCAGCCAAGATACGCACCCGCCTCTGTGCATCAAAAAATGTGCGTCCAACAATGCAAGGAAAGCTGAACGTCGAAAAGCTGCAATCACAACAGACGGCCAATTTATTTGCTACTCGACTCTCACACATGCTCTCTGAGAGCACTTTTCAACAACCCGACATACGCGAGCAGTGGAACCACATTTCGCGCTCATTAAGTACCGCCGCCGAAGAGGTAATCGGATTTCAGCGAGCCCTAAAGAACAACTGGTACGATGAGGAATGTCAAGAAGCTGCAGAGAAAAAAAATGCCGTCTACAGGGCCACGCTGCGATCGGGCGCATGCAAGACCGCTATAGGGAACTGAGGAAGGAAGCGAGACGTATTTGCCTCAATAAGAATAGAGTGGTCGAAATACGTGAGTGCGAACAACTTGAAATACTGGCCGACAGGAAAAACGCTCGAAAATTCTATCAGAGAGTTAGGCGACTTACGGAAGGTTTCAAGACCAGTGCGAACTCCTGTAAGAACAACCATGGCGACCTAGAGACCGATGTCCAGAACGTACTTAAATTATGGAGGGAACACTTTTCCACTCTATTGAATAGCAACAGCACTGAAAGTAGTGGAGAAGAAGAACCCGAGCCTCCAGTCGATGACGATGGAGTCGATGTCCCACCGCCTGACTATGATGAAGTATGAATAGCGATTACGCGGCTGAAAAACAACAAAGCTGCTGGAGCTGACGGCCTGCCAGCTGAGCTATTCAAGTACGGCGGAGAAAAGCTGATAAGGTGCATGCATCAACTCTTATGCAGAACATGGTCAGATGAACGCATGCCCGACGACTGGAATTTAAGTGTGATCTGCCCAATCCACAAGAAAGGCGACCCCGCCATACGCGCCAACTACCGCGGGATCAGCCTTCTAAACATACGTTACAAGGTCTTATCGAGTGTATTGTGTGAAAGACTGAAGCCCACCGTCAACGACCTGATTGGACCTTATAAGTGTGGCTTTGGACCTGGTAAATCCACCATAGATCAGGTATACTCAATACGCCATATCTTGGAAAAGACCCGCGAGAATAGGATCAACACACACCACCTATTTGTCGATTTCAAAGCCGCTTTCGACAGCACGAAAAGAAGTTGTCCTTATGCCGCGATGTCTGAGTTTGGTATCCCTGCGAAACTAATACGGCTTTGTAAAATGACGTTGACCAATACAACCAGCTCCGCCAGAATTGGGAAGGACCTTTCCGAGCCCTTTGATACCAAGTGAGGTTTCAGACAAGGTGACTCCCTTTCGTGTGATTTCTTTAATCTGATGCTGGAGAAGATAATAAGAGCCGCAGATCTGAACCGCTCAGGCACAATACTTTACAAGAGCGTGCAAATGCTGGCGTATGTCGACGACATCGACATTATCGGTAAAAACAAGAGCTACCCTGTTCTGCCTTCTCGGGATTAGATAGAGAAGCAAAGCGAATGGGTCTGGTGGTGAACGAGGACAAAACGAAGTATCTCCTGTCATCACACAAACAGTGAGAGCATACGCGTCTTGGCACCACGTCACTGTTGGCAGTTACAAGTTTGAAAAAGTAGACAACTTCGTTTATCTGGGAACCAGCATTAACACCAATAATAATGTCAGCCTTGAAATCCAACGGAGAATCACTCTTGCCAACAAGTGCTACTTTGGACTGAGTAGGCAAATAAGAAGTAGAGTCCTCTCTCTTCGCACAAAAAGCATACTCTATAAGTCACTCATCTTGCCTGTGCTGGTGTATGGCGCGGAGGCATGGACAATGAAAACATCTGATGAAGCGGCTCTTGGAGTTTTCGAGAGAAAGATTCTGCGAAAGATTTACGGGCCTTTGCGCGTTGGCAATGGCGAGTACCGCAGACGATTTAACGATGAGCTGTATGAGCTTTACAACGATGTAGACATAGTGCAGCGAATTAAGATACAGCGGCTCCGCTGGCTAGGTCATGTCGTTCGAATGGACAGAAATGCTCCTGCTCTGAAAGTATTCAACGCGGGTCGCGATGCTGGGAAGAGGAAGGCCTCCTCCGCGTTGGAAAGACCAGGTGGAGAAGGACTTGTCTTCACTTGGAATTTCCAATTGGCGTCAGTTGGCACAGAAGAGAAATGACTGGCGTGCTGTTTTGGGCTCGGCCAAAATCGCTTAGGCGGTTACAGCGCCAATAAAGAAGAAGAAGAAGCTTAAGAAGAGGAAATAAAGAAATTCAATTCTGTTCTGTGCAGTAATGCTGTCCTAATAGTCTTTGTATTATTTGAAGCCAAGGGCTTAATAAGTTTTTTTAAAAACTTATCGCGGCCGGGCCAAAACATAAGTTGTATGCATGCATACGCTTAAATATACATGTTTATACAAATGCATATATGTAAATATGTAAAAGATGGTAATTTTGATTTTGAGAATTTGTTCATTTAGTATGGGGGCCCGTAGTTTTTTTTACCCCGGGCCTGGATTTTCTCTCGGCGGCCCTGGTTATAGTAAAAATAAAGTCGACTCTAAAGTTAAAAGCAGCTTTTTGAAATAATTTTCAATGGGATATCTGTCATAAAAAGTTGCTTTTAACTTTAGAGTCGCCTTTATGTTGACTATAACTACGGGCCTTAGGCTTTAAGAAAATCAACTTTGCTTAAACGGAATGGAAATAATATTATTCTCTTGAAATTTATTCGTACATATTCTATCAACTGTAAAGCCTTTGCATAGCAAAATAAAAGAGAATTTTTTTAAATTCTTTTTGCTCTCGCTTATTTAACGGTTTGCCATCAATTGTGCATATTTGGTTTTTTCGAAATGAAAAATCCACTTGATCTACAATCAACAATAGGCTCACAGGATGGAGTAATCCTGAAAGCTTGACTCACGGTTTACTTTCTAAAGACAACAGATATCTTCTTTAAACTCTTTTTTTGAACAAATGTTTTGTGTGCCTATTTAAAATGTGCCTAAATAAATGAATTTGTTAACATAGCCTAATTTACATAGACAAAAAATCAAAAAGTTGCTAGTTTGGCATTTTCCTATGGAAGGAGGAATAAAAATCAAACACTTGCCACTAGAAATCGAAAGTTCAATCAAGCACAACCCTGGCGGATATTGATTAATTTAAATGACAGCAGCGAGCTAGGCCTCCCTTTAGGCTAAATACAGAGCAAATAAATAGGCCATAAATCTCGGCCATCAAATTAAAGTACTTGATTTCCTATCACTGTCACTTGATCAACATCACTGCAAAGCTGAGAGTTTATGGACAACAATTTGACAACCAAAGGCGAATGATTTTAATTCTCTGTAGGAAAGAGTCAAGTGCGCAAACAGCTAATACAGCGGAAGACTGCACCGAATCGAGAGAAAATAGACTGCACGCACACATGCAATTTATTTTGTGTCCTTCAGTAAAAGTCATTTTAACGAATATCATTTTGGAGCTCAAGTTCCAAATGTATACCGCCAAGAAAATGGTGTTTGTATAAACATACATACATGCATACATATGTAGTGAGAACCCAGCTAACCCAGCTATCACAGCAATGTCACAATAAAATTCGTTAACGGAAGCTATCACGATTGAGAAATCTATGCAAACATATGTACATATGTATGCATGTATATAGATGTACCCAATTTGCCAAACGACTTCGTATCGTATCGATGTCCTTTACGTTTCGTTCTGGTGAACAATTTGATCGCCAGCGCAAAAACGACTCGCTGCCGGGTCGCAAAAACGATGTACCAGCGAACTGCGAAACGACGCTAAAAATGTATGCAGTATTACAAAATTAAAAGTAAACTTGGTATTTTTTATTTTGTAGTCAAAAATATTTTAATTTGATTAATTTAATTATTTTTTTGTCCAATATTTTTTCAAAGTACATACATATTAATTACAAAGATAAATAAGGGTAATATT
Source organism: Rhagoletis cerasi (assembly GCA_029783565.1). Classification (NCBI taxonomy): domain Eukaryota; kingdom Metazoa; phylum Arthropoda; class Insecta; order Diptera; family Tephritidae; genus Rhagoletis; species Rhagoletis cerasi. Next base: position 13,959 of record JAPVRG010296113.1, read on the forward strand.
CATATACATTTA
>JAPVRG010296130.1:3688-15159 GCA_029783565.1 Rhagoletis cerasi
GGGGGGCATTTAAATGCCATTATTTTTAAAATTAATTAAGCTATATTTAATAAAATTGAATGAGCTTTAACATGAATAAAAGAAAAATGAATTCCACACACTGAAAAAAAAAATTATTTGAGTTTCTTAATGTAGCAAAATTCATCAGCCACCCTGTATGTGAAAAGTACAAAATTTTAGATGCTTATTTTTAATAACAAAAATTTTGTCTAATTTTTTTTTTCAAACTTGAGTGAAACTAACTTTGTATTTTTCACAAAGTCACTCGGAAATTGATTTTTGTTTTAAATTTTTTTAATTTTTTTATATTTTTTTTATTTTTTTTCTTACTGCTGGATGCAAATTCGAGAAGACTCTAACCAAAATAAATGAAAAAATTCAAGGGAAAAAGCTGCAAATAACTGCGAAAGGTACCAAAAAACACGTCTTGCGAACAAATCTCGAAAACGCTTCTTTGAAAAAAAGTTATTTTTTTCGTGTTCAGCGATCCAAAATTAGCTTAGAAAACATTTTTTTTTCTTAGGTTAACGCGATTTCGTCAAAATTTGTCGACTAGTGTTATCGGTCGCCCCTCGGCAGGCAATGACAAACCTCCAAGTGTTATTTGCGTTGAAAAAGCTTTTTATAAAAATACAATTGCCGTTCGGAGTCGGAGTAAAACTGTAGGTCCCCCCCTTTTTGTGACAACATTAAGGCGCACGCCACAAATCGGATAAGAAGCTCGGCCAAACACTAACATATTGTGTAATCTATTATTATTATTTTATAAAAAACTTTGTATATAAAGCACACCAAAAATTTCATCATATGAGCATTGCCGGCGTGAAATTTTCTCAATATAGGTACAATGTTCACTCTCTTAACAAATAACGTAAATAACCCAAAGTAATTTTTTAACGTACTTTGTACTTAATATGTTCAGAGTTAGTGCCTGGCTTATTTCTATTGCTTTTTAAGTAAGTAAAAAGTGAAGAGTTAAGAGATATCAGCACTTCAAGATTTAGGGTGTTTAAATTTAACCTAACTTACAAATAAAGTGAGAAAATTTTGCTGAAAATATGGAAATTGGTATGGTATGGTATGGTATGGTAGAGCAAAATTAAAAACAAAAATGAAATTCAAATTACAATACTGGCAGCAACAAAAAGTGTTAGTGAACCCTTTGATCAGCGCAAACGGATAGGGTTGTCAACAAAACAAAAAAAAGTTAATAAAACATGAATAACTCAGTGAGAGGGGAGACCTGTATGTTTGCATGTATGTATTTACTTAAAAAAAATATTTATTCAAACAAAAGTGGTGGGCAGGCACTGTGGCCAATGGTAACTATAGGTTGTAAGCCATGCAGACTTCGAGCATACCGAGCATACTTTAAACTGCCAACAAATTATAACTTCAGAAAGTTTCGTTACATGGCAGTTGAGAAGTGCAGCATTACATAGCATGCATTTAGGCGCTTGGTATTAGCAATCGCGCCTAAACAAAACATCTAAAAAACTTAATGTTCGGACGAAAGTGGGCTTTATGCATAACTATTAGGGTGGGTCCTTAAAATATCAACATCTACATTTTTATGGGTACCGTTTTTGTTTGTTCTATGTACAAAAAAGGATTTCCACGAAAATTTCAAAATTTCAAAACAATTTTTACGGGTCGCTACCATGGTTTTAAAATATTAAAAAAATCGCGAAAATTCGACAAAATTTGGCTACGAATTTGGTCCGATCAAAACATGGTGTATGTCCCTTTTATGCAAATTTTAATTGTCTTACCAACGAGGTACTCATTGTACAGATCGGATTACATATCTGCTTTTGCCGGCCTGCGGTGATCATATAAGGGTGAAGGCTTTTTTCACATTCTGCCTCAAATTTCCTTTCGTTAACGCTAAAGAATCAGAATTTTATGTTCAACTGGTAAATAGCCAAAAATGCCCAGCTTTTAGATTATCAAACATTTATGTGCTGTTTTCAAATCATCATCATCATCATCAAAAAAGTACGGCCATATTTTATATTACCAAAATATATATCCAGTTTTAAATAACCAAAAAATTGTGTCCAGTTTTTTAATTCTCTTAAAATTTATATAGAGCTTATAATTTTTAAACAATTTTATCTCTAGCTTTTATATCACCAACAATTTATGTTCAGTTTTTAAATGACCACAAAATTAAATTCGGTTTATACATTAATTAATTTGTGTTTTCAAATCATAGAAAAATTATGTACAGCTCTTAAATGATCGAACATTATGTCCAGGTAAATTACTAAATGACCAAATTATAAGCAACATTTTATTTCAAGAATTTAAATTAATTAATTTGTGTCCGGTTCCCAAGCCATCAAAAATTAAAACTATTCTTTAGTTTTTAAATTACAAAAAAGGTATGCCCAGTTTTTTATATCATCAAAAAAATATGCCACTTTTTTAAATAATCAAAAATGTATGGCCAGTTTTCAAGTGACCAAAATATCATGCCCAGTTTTTAAGTTGCGAGATAACCAAAAATTCTATACATCTATTTCATATTAAAAACATGTGCCAATTTTTTTAAATTACCCTGCTTATCAGACAGCTGACAAAAGATAAATTAATTTCGGTTTCGCCCGAACTTATACTTCTTTACTTGTTTAGTTTTGGAACTATTGCATCGCCCATTTGGCCAGTCCTATTTCCGATTTTCAGATCGGAGGTGTTTAGAATTCTCAGTGCCGCGGTGCCCGCCTATTTTTCTATTAAAAGAGGAAAGGCAGGTATTCCAACCAAGGCGTTGAGTGCATCAGCAGGGCAGGTCTTCATTGCCGCTGTTATGCCAATGCAAATCATTCGGTGATTGGCTAAACTTTATAAAGTTTAGAGAGGACTGAGGCTATGTAGCTGATTCAATGTTGAAGGAGACATGGATAGACTCCATTCAGTCATTTCGACTTGTATGGACGAAATGTTGATAGGGCCCACTGTACTCGTTCTACACTGGTGCGCATTGTAGCAAGGCTTTGTTCTCTTACAAAAGTGGGTGTTTGAGCATCCAATTATGGTCGACAGTAGCCTGTTGCACAGCCCGGAAAGAGTCTGCAGGCCTCACCCCCGGATGCTGTGTGTAACTTTTTAGAGTATCGATTGTGTTCTTAAGATTCCTTGCTAGGGCTTTTTGGAGGCGTAATGCATCTGGGAGGCCGTTGATTTCCTCGCAGTGGTTTCGCCAGCTAGCTCTTTTGGATCTCCTTCACTCTTTGTTATAGGAAGTTAGGAAAATTTTATACGGGTTCCATTCACCTAAAGTTTTTGCCCTATTGAATAGTTTCCTAGCTTATCATCTCATTTTCTCAAGCTTCCTGCCCCATCAAGGCATATCACACTTTAGATTTTACCTTACCTTGCGGACAGCTACGGTCGAAAGCTATTACAATGTCTCAACGAAGCAGTTCAACATCAGTCTCAAGGTCCTGTATGGTCGTGATTGGACTCATCGGGCTACTTCTACCCTCCTCCATAATAAGGCGAAAGATCGCCCAGTTCGTTTTTCTGGGATTTCCAAAAACTAGTTCATGTTCAGAAAAATGATCAGTTTCGAACTCTATGCCAATTTGTGACAGACGTTGAACTATTTTGACTACTTAGAGTCAGATCTAAACCTTCCCCTTTAAGAGCATTTCTAAAAGTTGGTTCGTTGCCAGGGTTTATAATATTTTTATTATAACTACTAATGAACTCAAGAAGGTTCTCAATCCTTTTGTTGGTGTCGGTGCAACCTAGGGTGATTGGCTCGGTTTTTCCAAACCGGTTTTTTTGCATATTTTTAGACGGATTTTTTGAAATCTTCATTTTTCGAATACCGAGTAAACCGGGTTTTACAATCAATATATGCAATTATAAAATAATCTCAGTTTATACCGATAACTCGGTATCTAGTTTTATCGATTATTTTTTCGAAGAAGAGGAGAATGTCAAATGTGAAAGTTAAAAAAAAATGGACGCTAGCAAGGAAAAAAAGGTTTGTAAACGTATTTATAATAAAATTTTAAGTTAAAATATGTTTAAATTGCTTAATTTAGCAGAAAAAAGTATTCACAGTGTCACGCAGAAGAAATTGAACTTAAGTTAGTTGCAGCTTTTTGACATAATTTTCAAAGGAATATCTGTCAAAAAAGCTACAACTAATTTTAACGGCGAATTTATTTCAAACATTAAAATGCCCCCGTATTTGCGTAGTCAGTCTGGATCAGTGGATAACGTAGTCTCATTCACAAGACACTTGGCTCTACATGCTCGAGTTTTTACCGACAAAGGACTTTTTCACAAATTTTTTCTGTTTTACTTTTAATCCAAAATACTTTGAATTAATTTTACCTTATTGATTTCTGAATTAAGGCTTTACCTATTTTTAACAGTTACATTATAATTTCGGTCATGATTTCTTACTAACAGTAAGTATTAAAGCATAGAAAATATATAAAATAAAACCGGGTTATCCGGTTTTTTCTTATTTTGAAAATGGGCAACCGGGTTTTTTCAAATTGCCATTTTTCGAATAACTCAAAAACCGGGTTTCGGAAAAAGGCGAATAATCGACACCCTAATGCTCCCCCATGTATTACTATTGGCATTCGCATCACAGCTGTGGATCCTTAGTCGACTACTCTGTTTGGATTACTCCACATATGCCTTGACCTCTGATGTTGGGGCTGTCTCCTCCTCACCTGGGAAGTACGTGGATGCAAGTACTGCCTCTCGCACTTGTACATATATACATAGATACATACGTAATTATGTTTAATGCATACACATACATATGCATACAAAAACCTGGGTGAAAGAGCAGCGAATTTCCTTTCCTCGTGCGATGAAATCACTTAACCATAATGCCGCCGACACTGTGGTAAAACAAATCATGTAAAATGCTCCATTAAGCTGTGGTAAAGTGCTCCCAAGTGGCAAATATGTGGTGGTATGTGCAGACATCATCCATACATGAGTTGCTCTCAGCTGGCTCTGAAGTAATTGCTAAAGTGTCGCGGTGACATGACTCGGCGCACTCCTATGTAATTATAATTAACATTTCTCATATGCATGATTATATGTATGTATGTATAACTATTGTATAAATATATGCGTGAGTGCTTGCACGCATAAGACACATAGGATGATGAATAGGAAACATGAAATTGCTTTTGCCCATTTAAATACGTAAGTGGCAGTGGTTGCACACAAGCCAGCAGGTAGGATGTATGTATGTATGTAGGTGTATGTAGTTTATTTGCTGATTCATTCTCGGGATCGCTGCTATGTGCATATTTTGATTGATTAAACCTTTACAATAGAAGTGAAGAAAATTTCGAAATGATTAACTTTTGAATTTAACGGCAACATTTTCTTATTTTATTTTATATATTAATTTTATCATTCTTACAATTGCCTAAAAATTGTGTTTTTTATTATTATTTTTAAGCAAAAAACACAATCGACTTCAATTCTTATACAAAAATTTAGGAATACCGTTCATTTCTTAATGATATAATGATCGGAATTAAACCAAATTAGTACGGAACCACCCTTATCTAAAACGGTTAAGGTGATCACAAGTTATCCGGTAACATACTTAAAAAAATATTCCAACATATTCCAATTTTTTAAATTTGCTTACAACTTTCTAGTTTAATACGTAAAAAAACTTTTTTTGTTTAAAATCTTAGATGAGTGGAATGAATAATAATAATTACAATAATAATAATAGATTGGCGCTTACACAATATGTAAGTGTTTGGCCGAGTTCTCACACAAAGGAGAGGGACCTACAGTTTTACGCCGACTCCGAACGGTGATTGTGTTTTTATGGGAAGCTTTTTCATGACAGAAATACACTCGGAGGTTTGCCATTGCCTGCCAAGGGGCGACCGCTGTTAAGAAAAAACCTTTTTTCTAAATTTTTTTTCTGTGCGATGTTGCTCGGGCCTGGATTTGAACCCAGGCTCCACGGAGTGGTAGCGCGCTTCTAACCACAGCTGCCGCGGATGAGCAGAATTGTATTCAGCGAATACTTGGTACTAAGTACAAAAGAATTGAGGTATTGCCGTTATATTAAATAATCAAATACTATGTACTTAGATATTCTGGATGTCAGTAAATATCGAGTATAATAGTATTTATATAATTTAAGTGTGCTAATTACTTTAATCAAATTTATTTACTTATTTTCACAGGACTAAATAAGCAAGGATAAAATGATACGAAACTCTCTCATTTTTCTTCTGAGAATCTAACTTAAACTCGTTTTCTGACTTGGCAGCGCTGCCCAATAAAGTTGAAATGAACAGCTGACAACGTAAAATAGCGAGCTGCTACTAGATACACACAAAATGTACTGATTCAAATTCAAAAGATTTCTTGCGTTCACTTTTAAAAGTCTTGCTAAAAGACAGTATCTTTACGTAAAAACTTCTTTAGAGTAACTACCTCTAACAACTTTATAACACTATATAATAAAGAAGATACAAAAATTAAAAAAAATTTTGCTTGTTTTGGCTTATCAAAGAAATTGTTATATGTTTTTTGGTGTAGTGGCAATATTGGAAGATGTTATAAAAAATGCACATTGTGAGAGCGCTCTCACGAAAGAAAGAGTTTCGTATCATTTTATCCTTGATAAAAGTATTTAGTTTTTATGCCCTCGCTAGGTACTGTATACAAAATCCAGAAACCCTGAAAAGCTCTGAAAAAATCCCAGACAAAGTCGTAAATATTCTTAGAAATATAACATGAAAAATCTAGAAAAAGTCCTTAAAAAATAACGAAAACATTGAAACAAGGTTCCAAGAGACTCCCAAAGTCCTTAAAAAATCCCGCAAAGTAAGCCAGATAATTCCCGGAAATACAGAAATAGTCTCGAAACCCCGAAAATCCTGAACATCCCAGAAAAATTCCGAAAGAACCTGAAAAATTTAAACACAGAGAATCCCGACAGGTCCTAAAACAGTCCCGAAAAACACCCAAAAGTTCTTAGAATATCCCGAAAAAGAATATCAAGAAGTAACGAAAATCTTGAAAAGTATCGAAAATCCCAGAAAAATCCCGAAAGATCCTTAAAAAATTTATCATGAAAAACCCCGAAAAAGTCCAAAAAATACACCGAAAAAATTTTCTAAGTTCTTAAAAAAATCCCGAAAAGTAAAACAATAAAAATTTGGAAAAATCGCGAAAATGTTCAGAAAACACACGGAAGAAATCGTAAAAGGTTTCGAAAAATCCCCAAAGTCACGAAGCATTTCATAATACATATTGTCCATCCTCAAGTTCAAAAAATATCGACTTTTCTTTCTGTTTCATGTCGTTCGAATAGACACAAACGCTCCAGCCCTGAAAGTAGTTGACTCGAAGCCCGCTGGTGGTAGCAGAGGAAGAGAAGGGGCCTCCTCTGCGTTGGAAAGACCAGGTGGAGAAGGACTTGGCTTCACTTTAAATTTCCAATTGGCGTCAGTTGGCACAGAAGCAAAACAACTGGCGTGCTTTGTCGGACTCGGCCAAAATCGCCTAGCCGGTTACAGCGCCAAACAAGAAGAAGAAGAAAATTCTTTCAATGTTTAGCATTCTCAAATATTTAACTCCTTAAGTAGTTAGTATTTAGTTTCTGTTAAGTAATTCAATTCTATTTACTTGAGCATTTAGCAACTCCTAAAAACAAAGTTTTTTTTCTCAAGTATTTAGACATCTCTAAATATAAATTATATGACTATTTATGTAATATCCAAACTAGTACTTGAAGTACCTAAGCCGTGAAAATAAAGTGACTAGTCCGGGATTATTTGCAAACAATAATAAAAAATGTGGCCGCTGTGGTGTAGTGGCAAGCAGTGCGCGCTTTCACTCCGCAGTGCCTGGGTTCAAGCCCTGGTCAAAGCAAAATCGCAAAAAATGTAGAAAAAAAAGTTTTTTCTTAACAGCGGTTGCCACTCGGCAGGCAATGGCAAACCTCGGAGTATATTTCTGCCATGAAAAAGCTTCTGATAAAAATTCAATCGCCGTTCGGAGTCGGCGTAAAACTGTAGGCCCCTCCCCTTTGTGTGACAACATCAAGGCGCACGCCACAAATCGGAGCAGAAGCTCGGCCAAACACTAAAATATGTGTAAGCGCCAGTTTATTATTATTATTATTGATATGTAATACCACTATTAATCTCTTAGTCCTCAAATTAAGACCTATCCTTATATACTACTAACGACTTGCATGCATGTACATCAATAGATCTGCCTCCTCTACAAATTGTAATCAAGAAAGACGCTCTACTATTACGCAATAGTTTCGTGTTTCAAGGTAAAACTTCTCATACAAACTCAAGGTATTTTTCCCAACTAAGTGAACGACCGAAATTCCTGAAGGGTAGCTACATACATTAAGCATATTGAAGCCTTCATTACCGACCATGATGCCGGAGTGGGAGTTTACATATGGCATGCAACCTAATATAGGGGAAATTGAGCTTTGCCTATATTTCGGAGGTTCGTGCAATTGAATTATGCCAGGCACGGTATGCATGAAGAAGGGCTACCAAAAAACACCCATACACACCTTCTGACAGCAGGCCGGCGCCTTTCGCTTCGAAAGCAGAAGAGGTCACCTCAAAACTAGAGTATAGTTTCCATCGGAGCGCACTGCAGTGGCAGATATTCTCGCGATGAAAGTGACCACATTGCACAGTGGACTGCCCCATACACGAAAGTCAAAAATTTTGAGTTTTCAAAAACGGATTTCTGTAATGCCTTTTTATAGCAAATATATTGACATTTTATGGTGAATGACCATTTATACGCATTTGACAAATGAAACGGTAACGATGGAAATGCAAGAAAATAATGAGAATAATTAATTTTTGGAAAAGTGCAAGGTGATTACGTCTTAGTACTTTTACGAATGCCATTTTCAAGCATTCGTATTTGCATTTAAACTTTCAACAACTATGGACCGCTCAGAACGAAGTCTTATAAGCAGATGTTAGTTCCTTAAAATCTACTCTTTGAAAGCTTGCTTATATATTTTTCCCTTTTTCCTTTTTTTTAAAATTTACTACACCATTTCCAGTTGGATTTTGGAAAGCGTCAATTGGATTTTAGAATAGTCAACTGGATTGTAGAAAGGGCAAATTGGATTTTAGAATACTCAACTGGATTTTAGTAGGAGTCAATTGGATTTTAGAATAGTCAATTAAATATTAGAAAGTGTAAATTTGATTTTAGTGGGGGTTGAAATTCGATTTTTTCCGAATTTTGAACATTGCCCAACCATTCGATTATTCGATTCGAAATCGGGTGGTGCAAATTCGATTTAATTCGAATTTTTTCGAATTTTCAACATTTTTTCGGGTTGACTTTAGTATAAGCAAAAAATATCGACGCATCGGAAACATCGATGTTTGCTATGCATCGAATAAACCCAATGCTTTGGACCTTCGATATACATCGATATATTTCAATTTGACCGCTGTATTATTGTATTGATTTAATATAATTCATTGTATTAATGTTTTTTAGTTTATATATCTGCGTTTACGGCTTAGAGAATACCAACCGTAAAAAAAACAAAAAATGCAAATCGATAGAACTTTTTACGCCGATTTCAACCAAACCAAAATTATTTGGCGCTAGTAAAAAAACAAAGAATTATATATAATATTTCCGAAACTACTTGACCGATTAGAAAAGTAAAAATGACAATTCAAAGATAATTAAAATACTTTTTCTAAAACAAATTTTAGATAAATGCCATTTCAAAAAATATATATAGAATTTCGATTTTCACCACTACTTTCGTTAAATGTTGCCTTTTAAAAAACCTTTCTACCTTGCATTTTCTAACTAATATCAATTTCTATAACGTTAATTAGGCAAATTTCTTCAGAAAAGGTAATTTTGTTGTTGTGTAGTTCATATGACATTAATATTTTAAAATATCGAAAAATTTAAATTTAACCTCTTAAATCTATACTTGGGTCAAATAATTTTGGTGTGGTTGAAATCAGCCTGAAGAGTTCTATCGAGCCACATTTTGGGTGTGTCCCTAGTTAATACTTAATCAACTTATCGAAGTTCCGATTGTTCAATTTTCTTGTCTATTTTTAATTCATTCAATGCATCGAAAATATCGATTTTTATATACGGCACTTGAATTTATTTGTATAACTGGAATTTCGTCCCGTTTCTGCGTTAACCACGTATCTACATTTTTTGGGAAAAACTAATATTACCACTTATAATAACAGTTTAAGCGTCACGCTGTTTGAAAATGAAACAAAAATTTAATGTGGGTGCTCACTAGAGTTAGTGGAACCTGAAATATGAAGTAAAAAATTCGTTTATTGTATCCTAGTGGATGAAAATAAGCATTTCTTCTTACACACTCTATACTGATTTTTAAATCAATTCTTTCAAAATATCGATTTTTATATACTGGGATTTGTAACTTTTTAAATCAATTAATACTTTTTAAATACTTAAACATTTATCGAAGTTCCGATTGTTCCATTTCCTTGTTTATTTTTAATTCATTCGATGCATCTAAAATATCCATTTTTATATACGACACATCGATATGCATCGTTGCAATATTTCTATGCATCACATCGAAAAAAATCGATGTATTTCTTTCACTTTTGACCATACACAATGATACCAAATTTAGTCAGAATCAAGGCACATTAAACAACTAAACATTAAACATTAATGTGCCTTGATTCAAAAAGAAGAAAGTTGCAGAGTTGCTTTTGTGCAAAAAAAGACGAAATTCGATTTTTTTCTAAGAAAAGTTCCATTTTATCCGAATTTAAGCACCACAAAGTACGATTTCAAAAATTCGCAATTTTGAAGCTAAAATTCGATTAAAGTTCGTATCTCGAAACTTCGAATATCGAATTTACCCATCCCTAGAACTGTGACACATACACGTAAGTATGATAATGGCGGGAGTGAAATTCCTCCCGAATATTATTGGATATGAGTTTCCAAGTTTGTAAATATGACATGGAGCATTGTCACATACAATAATTACATCACTAAGGCTATTGCCCTGCTCTTCCCATTTGTCTAACAATTTGCGTATCCATAACGAACAGGCTGATGCATAAACAATCCTCTTTATTTATCAACAATCACAACACCTGTAGTTGCAATTGCACCTATTAAGGGCCGTTTGTTCAATGTCTGATTAGCACTAATCGGAAGAATGACTTCCGATTAAGCAAATCGACTGCTTTATCGATCACATGTTATTTGCAGAGAGTCGATAATGTCGATAACGATGTTTGACTTGGAGGTAGTGATAACCAGACATTGAACAACCGGCCCTAATGCCTGTATTCAGTAAGCAGTCTCTAGTCACTAATATAGACTTTTCGGGGTGAAAATCAATTTTGAGACTATTCGGTATTCAGTAAGCTGTCTCACGTCTCAAGTCACAAAATAATGTCACAAAATTTGTGACC
>JAPVRG010296131.1:0-17872 GCA_029783565.1 Rhagoletis cerasi
ATGGCAACTTAACTTAACTTAACGTAACTTAACTTAAAAACAATCCAATTGAAACAGACTTCGACGTTGTTAAGTGACGCTACGTTTCGCCTGCTCAAATGTAAGCAACATCCATTTAAGAGAATTTTTAAGTGACAGCTTCTAAGTTACGTTAAGTTGCCATAATCAGACCTTAAGGCTCAAAAATGCCAAGTAATGAAGAATAATTTTTTTTTTCAATTTTTTTCAATTAATTGCACGAATTTTATTATTTCGTCCGTCATTTTCATAAAATGCGTGCACGAACGCGGAATATTGTAAACAAACTTCTTCTTCCTCTTTTCTAAGCGTACATACGCCTAGCTACCAGCACTGCTGTACGCCCAGCGATTTGCAGTTAGCTTGCTTTGACGAATTCGTGAAGCTGACAACTCGTTTGCGGCTCTCCATTTAAATACACGTGTTCGCCATCAAAGCATACAACTTTCGTATGTAGCATCTAATACGCCTCTAAAGCCATACGCCCCGTGTGAAGAGTGCCTTATTCTGGCAGTCAAGCAACGTTTAAATCTCTACAGTGCAACACTTCTTCGAAAGTAACTGCCGTAAAAAAGCTAGCTGCACAAGTGGTGGGTACCCGGACACTGGAGGGCGCTGCAGCATGGTCATAGTGCCATTTTTGACCAGCTTATCGAATCAGGAAAACAATCAGATTATATACCTCCTACGACAGACTTCAAGAAAAACTTTCAGGTGAAGTTTCCTTCTAGACGGGATTGGAGTAGGGGCAGGATAGTCGAGGAGAATTCCATTGAAGTCTATACTGACGGCTCAAAAATGGACTGCGGTGTGGGTGCGGGGGTGTTCTCCGAATCGTTGAATGTCTCTCTCCCGTTTCGACTACCGAACTTTGCTAGCATCTTCCAAGCGGAAGTACTGGGAATCGAAAGGGCCTGCAAAGAATTAGGGAGGAACTGCATAGGAGTGCGAAAAGCATAAATTTTCTCAATTCTAGTACTTGCCTCACCGGTAACAAATTCCGAAACAGTCAGAGATTGCAAATGTGCATTCAGCTCGACGGCCGAGTGAATAGACATCTCTCTCATCTGGGTTCCCGGCCTTAGGAACATACACGGAAATGAGAGGGCTGATGAGTTGGCTAAGGCCGGAGCATCTCATGATGAATCCGAAGCAGAGACAATAAACTGTCCACTCGGACTTATCGAAAGGGAACTGCATTTGCAATTCGTACGTATGGCTGATCCACGTTGGAACAATCTTCAAACCCGCAAAACTGCGAGGAATATATGGCCGCGTTATGACAAACCAAAGAGGTCGAGGAAAGATATTGTCAAGCTTACAGCCACGATAACGGGACATTGGCACATTGGCGAACATGCGGCTAAGATGGGCCTTCCGCACAACCCTCGGTGCCGTAGCTGTGATCTTGCGGAAAGTAAGGAAACGATCCTACACTATCTTTGCGAGTGCCCAGCATTGGCACGAATAAGGCATGACAACTTGGGAGCTCTTCCATCCAAAATCTTAGGGATATCTCCAAATGCACCATTACAAGCCTAAAGAGATTCATCGAAAAATCCAAATGGTTTGGCGAATCCGAATCATGAGAGCAGAAAAACATCAAGGATCCCAGAGAAAGCGTGTCAAAATGGTGCTATAAGCACTAATTGGGTCCTGGGTATGTGCTCAGGCGACGCTCCTACCAACCAACCAACCCGGACACAATGAAATACCTGGAAACTGAGCGGCAGACGAGCTAGCAAGAGGTGGGAAACTGACCTAAGCTCATTTAACTCTACCACTGATACAGGAGTCCTCTTGTCTTCTTGCAAATACCGACATAAATGAGTTCTCATTGAATTGGCCAACGAAAGATGAGCGAAGGAACCATTTTGTTCTATTACTAAGCGAGTGTTTTTAGGGTGGTTGATTTTTAGAGGTATACAAAGTTTATTTCAAATAAAACACAGAAAGATAAATGAAATGCCTAATATTTTGGCTTTATTAGTTGGCAAATTTTACAGCATTTAGGGTCGTTTTCACAGTGGGAAGTTAACTCACAAATTTTGTACTGAAAATCTATAGTTAACTCCCGACTTTGAAAATGGCACTTACTGTGTGAGCATAACTGCGGGCATATGGTTACCGCGACTGCGCCTTATGATAACCATCGCGGCGGCCCACAATTTTTTTGCTCTCTTAAATTCTATTTGTACAAATAGTTTTGTTTTTTTCTATTTCAACTTTAAAGTTACAGAAATTTTATAAAAAACGAATAATTTTACCTCGAAATCAGCAGCTGGAAGAAATGTTCATGTTTTTTTACAAACTATCGTGAAAGAAAACAGACCTACCTGTTTGCACAGCTGATTCAAATATCGGTTTGGTTTGACTTCGAAAAATCAAAATTCGATAGAATTTCACGACACCAAATGAAACAAGTATTGGTTTTCATTTCCGATAAAAAAAAAATTTCGAATCGGATTCTGCGACATACTTGAATGACTTTAAAACTAAATTAAAAATTTGTTTCCTGCTGGAACAAATGGGCTACCCTGTAAACGAATTTTGCAGGAAAGAGGGGTCTGTTCCATTAGCTCTTCTGTGTTTGTAACGGTATATTTACTGAGTAACTCTAGGTTATCTTTCAGTACGGTCCTCAGTTACTTCGAAAGTTTGTATGCCGTAGCCAATCTGTAGTTAAAAATCGGTCTCATCGGTTTAACTGGTTTATGTGTTTTCGGCAGTGCAATCATTGGAGGGGCCGAAGGGTTCATTATTGTCAATCTTGCTGCTTGATTCTTCTTAATTATCGTTGTAGCCCTTTTTATCGGGCTTTTTATTGCAACTTGTTATTCAGCGGTGGGATCCTTTCCTTGTTTTTTTGCAGCCTGTTTCCCTCATTAGTTATTCCGTTTTTTCTATTTATTCATTTATTTATTTATTTATTCAGTTACGGAATACACCATTCTTACTAACTATGCCCTAATATTAAGCTCATGCAAGTTAAACGACTAAACCTAAATGTTTTTGAGTTTCTTGACACCACTCCAGGAAGCGAGGGATCTATATTTTTAAATTCATTAAGCTCCCTCAATGTTCGTGCAATTGGTGCATTGTAAGCATAATTGGATCTATAAGGTTGGACATAAATCATGTCAAAGTTCCTGAGACTTCGAACATATTCTACTTAAAATTTCCGCACGGTCAATAGTACCTGTCAAGGCATGGATGACAAATGAACATCAGAAAGCTTTTCTCCACTATGGAGCAAGGGACATTGAATAGGTAGCAGCAGCAGGGTTGCAATTTTCATTTTTTTTCGTTCGAAGTGGTCCATGAACTGTAATTTTTTTACATCCTGCTACCTGTTTAATGTGCCTTGCTATTGAGTAAATCTAAGTTGATAAGAAGGCAACGAGAGTTATATGAAGGAAGAGGCTCTTCGAAATTCAGCGACCTCAACGCCAACGTAATAAACACTTTGTATCCGCTCTATTCTATTTACGTATATAAGTGATTTGAAAGGGCCGCCATGTGAAGGAGGCATATTCTAGATGAGATCTAACAAAGGCTATATACATCCTCTTGAGTGTGTAGGGATCAGAAAAGTAGGTACTGTTTCGGCGTACAAAAGCAAGCATAGCATAACCATTGGCCACGATATAATTTATATGATCTGTAAATAGGAACTTATTGTAAAAAAACACTCCTAAGTCCTTAACTTGAGTAACTGACAAAAGGGTTTGGGGTTACCGTTTGTATTATTCCCAAAATTACGGATATATCTACTGTGAAGGGTTTTATCGAGATTTCTAAATTCGGCTAAATGGAATTTGTATAATTTAAGATGTTCATTACAGCGATTTCTTAAGTGCTTCAGCTCTTTGGTGTACCAGGGAAGTTTGTACTTTCTGTTAGGCAAAACAGGTATATGTTGTAGACACAGACCAGTGACTTTAGATTTAAATAACTGAAAACACCCAGAGACATCTAAGTTATCAAACATGTAGACCCAATCAAACTCAAGGAGCAGCTGATTAAGGTAATCAAAGTTGCTATTATTACAATTGAAATGTATGAGGTATTTATAAGCCTGAAAAATTCAATATCTAAAATTAAAGGAATATGGTGCTTAATACCATTTTTGTCGATCAGTACCGTTTTGTTTCCTATGTTCCCTATATTTGCTTTTGTTGTGATTACGTTGTTTGCCTTGTTATAGAACCCTGATTTCTTTGTTTTCGTTATCCTTTTTGTTTTTGTAATTGGATTTTGCATCTTTCTCAATTATATGCCTACAAATGTGTCTTGTGTTATACTGTTCTTACTTTGGCAGTAGTGCTATAGCCATTTCTGTGTCTACAATGGTGTGTTCAATTTCCTTCTTCTTATCATAGTTTGCGTTGTTATGGTTTAAGCCTTTCCTCAGTACTTCTGCCTCTTGATCTTTAAGGTAGACCTTTGTCAAATTTACAATTCTTGAATGGGATCGCGGTTTTCTTTGTTTCGGGTTCTGCGTACTGTTTTGCTTCCTATTCAGGTTCCCAAAGTTTTTTGCTCAATTTCCTGTGCTTCTATCCCATGGCTTTCATGATATTTTCTTTCAATTCACATAATGTCTGCATCAGTGTACTGGTCTGTAGGATTTCTGCTAGTTCTAGGTGAATGGCAAATAGCTCTGAGTTTGTCCGCTCTTTCTTGCCGTGCAGGCTTTTAATTTCGTTTCGAAGGCAGCCGTTTTTTGTTCTTTTCAAGATTTTCCGCTTATCCTCGATGTTTGATTTCAGTTTTGTTTGCGTGAATTTTGGTGTTATATTCAATTCCATACATTCTAAACCAAATTGGACAAGGGACGTCTGTCCTTCGAAACTTTTCAAAGCAGAAAAACCTGAAAACGTACTGTTTTTTTTCAAGTGTCCTGCCTTTGTCCTGCATTTTGTTGGGTATTTAAATGTTTAGCAAACGCTGTTGAACACAGAGTGTTCGAGAATTTTTTATATTGAAGAAAGTGCATAACATCGTCAGCTAAAAAAATCATCAAAAATCCAAGGTATTTTGTAGGTACTTGAAACTTGCACATTAGCCTACCAACATATAATGGGCTATAAAACTGCGTACCTAAATTTTTCCTAACAATTCTGGATAAAAAGTTTTAAATTTTTGTTGCATTAACTTAGTGTTTTTTTTTAATTTTTGTACAAAGTTTGAGATTTGGATTTATATGGTTTTTGTTATATAGTGAGCTATACTTTTGTAAATAATTAATGGGCATGAAACAAACAAAAGGAAAATGGTCAAAACTGGTCAAAATTTTGAGGTGCTATTTTTTTGACATGCACTTTATCATTTATAATATTTTTTTATATATTAATTGAAAAAACGATAAATACTAACGAAAAAAATGTGATACATATTATGTACATAGATATGGGCAAATCTCCGGAGCCGTGTCATTCAACGTTAAAAAAAATGTTTCAATTGAACGCACAAAAATAAATAATACATCAAATTGTTCGAAATCAACTAACAAAAAAAAAATTCTTGCGTGATTCATTTTCTTTGATTGCTGAAAGAGCTATAAGTAAAAAACGGTAAAAATAATTGAGGAAACTTTCTTATATGGAAGACGGTTAAAAGGGCCGTGGGCTGAGGGGAAGTGGACGTGGCACCTTCTACTCTTTAATTTAGAAAGGGCATGAACTGTCCTTTACAAAAATTTAACTCCCGACCTCCTAGGCCCCTTCTGGGTCCAAATTTCATTAATTAATTATTTAAAATTAAATTGTTGTATCCGTATGTATGTTTTTGACTTTCTTTTTTTTGGTGTTTTCTACTGTGTTACTCTTACGTCCAATCAGATTTACGTGTATCGAACTTTTTAAAAAAGATTTAAAAGAAAACGGATTCCCTGATGCAATTAGCAAATCTTTATGTTTACAACCTTCTAAAAAGTTCTTTGCATACTCATTTCAAGTCAAAAAAAGAAAGAAGTTTAAACCCTTAAATTTTGAGGGTCATTTTAAGGGTTAAGGTAATTGTTTTTTATCCACCGATAGTATTTTTTCTGAATTCTCTATTTCAAAAGCTTTAAAACCCCGTTCCAATTATTTCGCTATCTGTTCTCGTTTTCGAGATATTAAATTTTGTGACATTTATTAGTCATATATTGTTCTGTTTTATTGGAATTAATATTTAGAATTTTCAATTTGTATACTAAAAATGTTATCTACCGATCACGCTTGATTCCAACCTGTTATGTTTTAGTCTGTCAGTGTGCTATCAAAAAAAGGGGAAATTTGAAGCCATTCACGCAAAGACATATCCAGACGACATTTGCAATATTTTTTATATTTTTGAACGCAATTAATGTGTAGGTATATAAACAAATAAGAACAATTTAGTAAACGCTGAAAGTGCAAAATGGAAATAAAATATTGCCATTTTGATAATTACGAGTGGCAGATTTCAAATTGTTACAGTTTATTTCCAATAATGAACACATCTTTTTCTCAACACCTCATACATTTTCCAATATTTCCGTTACGATTTGCCATGATTTTTGAATGTCTCCGTTTTGCGCTGAAAAAGTTATACTCAAAACAAATACAGAAGGTACCCAGAGTGACACGTCAATATTGTTATATTAATGACTTTGATTGTTTATAAAAATTAAAATGACATTACTAAAATGAAAAAAAATTATATAAGTTACAAACACTCGTCACATTTGTTATCAAAATGGCCCAAGTTTTCTATAAAAAGTAAAATTACATTAATACAATTAATTTAAAGGTGAATGACACAATAGCACACGGTTCCGGAGATTTGCCCATATGTATATCATTTGAAAAAATGTCCTGCATTTTCAATTCAAATTTATGGTCACCGTAGGTATAGTAGACTTAGCTCAGACTTTACTCGCTTGATATTCATTAGGCTACACGCCGTTTTTTCGTTGAGTACTTAATTCAGCTCAGGTTTCGAAATCGCCTAAGTGTATACAAAGCTGTTAAATTGCTTCCATATACATTCATATCTATTTCAAATAATAAGCACGATTTCTACCAGTTTAGATACGATGGTATGTATGTATGGACTAGTGGTGAGAAATTTGTATCCATCCTACCAACTACCACCCATAAAGTACTTACGCACATATTCCCTTTGCAAGACTATATTTTTCGCTTGTCTGCATTCACGCGCGCTTACAGTTTACTACCGGCGATCATAAATAATATTTATGTTGTCTGATAAAGAAATTCCGTTTGACAAGAGTGGAAAAAGAAAGGCATGAAATGCATGAAAGGCGTGGCAAGCGAAACGACATGCGTAAGCAGCGAAGGAATTCTATGCTGATATGTAACAATATTAGGTTTTGATAAGACGGTTATAGAGTGGCATACATACACACATAAATATTTCTGTGCGAATTTAAACGTATTTATGCCTTCAATGGTGGCACACTTGAGTCTATTAGAATATTGTAAAATGAAAGCAGGAAAAAAATTGAATGAAATGGACGGATATTCGCACTGCAGTTTAGAGCGTGGCGTTAAGCAGAATAAATATGTATGTAGTAGGCGTTAATTTACTGGAAAATTTGTGTGTGGAATTTTGTGGAAAAAATACACTTTGAGCAACAGAAAACAGAATGGAATTAGATTGACTTGAATTTGTTTTCTAAGTGCATTAGTTGGTTAAATTGTTTCAAATTTAAAGCAACTTATTTGATTTTGAACATAGTGGGGAGAACTTTAATGGAACTAGCATAATTCAAAAAAAAAAAACAAAACAAGTAAAGAAGTATAAGTTCGGGCGAAACCGAAATTTATATATTATCCGACGCATGTATTAAGGCTGGGTTTGACTATGTCATATTTGGACGACAAAATTTGTCGACATATTTTGACACAACTTTATCTCTTTTATCCTTCACGACAAATGCCATTGAATTTAACTCGGTGAAAACAAGCCTTTAAATATCGTTTTTTCAGCTTCCTGTGAACTTCAAAAGTTTCGAGAATATGCAAAATTAGACTTAATGAAATAATTTTAACAAGTTTAGCGCTTACCGATATACAGTGGCGAAAATATAAATAGGTAAGAGACATGTTAGCATTCTTTTTCTATTTTTCGTGAACATGTAACTCTCCTGAAGGTGTTACGCCCGTTTTTCAATTCGTATTTTCAACTCTAATTCTGTGACGTGGCATTGATAAAATTCTCCATCTCAGTGTTGTAGGTAAATGCAGAGCTGTTAAGTAATGATTATAAATCGTAATGATTACCGATTAAATTAATTTTTTTTTCAAATGTGCTAAATGATTAGTTACAATTATTTCCACTTTTAAATCAATAATTACCGATTACCATTAAAAAAAATCGTTTTTTTAGCCAATTGGAAGAAAAAAAAATCAAAAATAATCAAAAACACTAATGCGATTATTTTTACAATACAATTTTTTTTTATTAATTTTGATTATTTATAATTATGTGAATTTTTTCTGTGAACATAAATATTCTTTATTCCTTTAATGCAACTTAAACAAACTGCAAGAAACGATAATATTATAACAGAAAAGATAATACATATATAGATATTATCTACACCATATCTTACGTAATAGCGCCTACTTATACAAACAAAAATTAAACAAACATATTCATTGGAATTATAAATTAGCATTTGCTTTTAATAATACCATCTTCATCATCTGAAATAGAAACGCTTTTGTATTTAACAATAACTATGTTCAAGGAATTAATTTTTTACTAGTTTCTGTAAGCTTGTTGTTTACTGTCATAAGAAAAGGTAGAAGATATTCGTAAATCACATTGTCTTCACCTTGCAGAAAATCCAATCCTTTAGTAACATTCTTGCTTTCATACCTACACACATATCTGGTGAAATTTGAAAGGACCATCTTTCACGGCCAAACAAGAAAGCATATATCACCGCCAAAGAGAAAACGGTTGTAATTCGAAATACATATGCATATTATTTTGACGACATTCATAACCTTTTAAATTGTTTCTACTTTTAAATAAAATATTTATGATTTTTTGTTTGGCTGTGAAAAATAGACTTAACTTGTTCTTTCAAATGACCACGGATGTGTATGCTACACATATTTAGATACACATTTCGCTCCTTCAAGAATGTCATACCCAAGGTGTATTAAACAAGGTGTGATTAACAACTCAGGTAGGCTCTCTTTTAAGGTACTATTATGCCCAAAAATAATAAACAAGCGATTGAAAATTCATAATTTTTTTTTTAATTTGACTTTATAGGATGGTTCTTCTGAGAGCAATGCCAAATTCAATCACACTTTGTTGAATACATTTTGGTCATACGATTTGTATATTCTGAGAGCATTAAACTAAGTAAACAAACAAGTATGTTTCTTTACAATGGAATAGAAAAAAAAAATTAAATACAATTAAGGCAATCAAGAATAATTGAAAATAATCAAAAAATAATTAAAAAATAATTAAAATAATTTTGATTATTTCTGATTATTATTGTTAATGGCAAATAATCATAATTGTGTTTTGATTATTTCTAATTACAATTGATTACTAATTCTTCGGTTTTAAAAACGAATTGAATTAATCATTATGATTATCGCACGCTTGTAAACGTTTTGATTACTAATGGTAATCTAAACTTAACAGCTCTGGGTAAATGCTTCCAGTGGTATGCGTCATGAGAATTTTAGTTTATATGGGAGGTACGGCTGGCTTTTCACAATGATTAGGAACTATTTTTCATTTGTATATCTCTACAACGAATTGCAATACGCTTTGACAAATCTTCCTTCCAGAAATAGGCACCACGACCCCTTTCCCAACAATTTCCACTTTCTTCCATGAGTATAAGATTGATGTCATATATACATCTTATACCAAGTTTTAGTACTCTACCATGAACACTTCCACAGATATACAGTATGGAAAACTCGGTTTGTATGGGAGGTGCCACGCCCCCTTGATGTATCGAATTTCTTTTAGCCCGACAAACTTACCAAATAGTGTAAGTACTTATATAAACTTGTGCTAATAGATCATTTCCTGGCCCACCTTGTTTCGAAAGTACTAGAACAAAGCCAATTTTCCGCTACTTTCGAATTGCTCACGCCACTTCAGCGGAGAGAGAAAATCACAAGCGTTTAGAGTTTAGACAAAATCGACTACAGTCAGATCTACATAAGTAAGTTACGGAAACGATATAGACTTTTTGGAGAATATTTAATTTCTTTAAAAAACTAACAACAACAAACTCGACCTTTATTTTTATTGTGCTATTCCCGTATTTCGTATTCATACATACGTACATATGTATATTTGAACATTTTCCACGGCTTAGTTACGAGAGTAGAGGAACAGCATAGAAGCTGCCGTATACCGTACTGGAGGCAGCGCACAGGCACCTCCAGTTGCTTGTGTCTTCTCTGAAAACAACAGGTGGTGTTGGCGGCTGCTTTCGGTCTCATATTTCTTTCATCACTTGCTGTGATGCGGCGTGAAGGGCGGAATAAGAGGAAGCAATTATTATTATTATTATGCTACCAATAGTGATGCAACAACAACTATGAAGTTGCAGCCTTTTGCTGTAAACAAGTGGGCGACGCATTGCCGTTTTATATACGTACATATGTATGTTCTTGTATAGCCATTAAGTGTGTCCGTATTTGAAAGGATTGCAACCTCACTAAATCTAAAAGGATATTTTTGCTAAAAAGCCATTTGACGTAGAGCAAAACAAAAAAAAAATGTGGTTTAAGTATTAACACAGTATTATTATATGCATATATAGATGCACACATACGTAAATGGGGCATTCTTTGTCAAGCGGACACCCTTCTCTGCCCAGAACAGTTGTTAGAAAAAAACTTTTTTCTAGGATGAAATGTTTGCTCATTTTATTTATTTTTGAATGTCGTATGACACCTTTTAAATATTTAACAAGAATGGCCAAAAATGTCAGAGAAGCTGGACAGTCACAAAAAAAAAAGATCCGTATTTGTTGATAAAAGGGATTGAATTCGGTTTTTTGAGAGTGTTATTTTGGTCTGAAGTTCAAAGTCAAAACTAAAACTTAAACTTTAAAAAACAATCAACATAAAATAAACAAAAATTGATTGCAAATTTTTTGTTCGTTAACTTTTTGCTTTTTCTTCCCTTTGGAAGAGAATTTCTCTTGATTTTGATTGATGGCTGGTGACGGCCAATTTTCAATAGTGTCATACGGCATACAAAAATAGATAAAATTAGCAACCATTTCATCCTAGAAAACAATTTTTGGTCTAAAAACTGTTATGGGCAGAGGAGGGGGTTCGCTTGACAAAGAATGTCCCATATATATAACTTTTAAATTTAAAAGAAAAATACAGACATTCCCAATTAAAATGCAGTAGACACGTTGTCCTAGCTGTAAAAAAATTTATTTGACATTAGTACATTTCCTTAACCAAGCCTTGAGGAACAGTGTGAACCCATTAGCCATTATTGCATTCATGCCATGTGCATCCAGATGAGGTGATTTAATAAAGCGAGGTCTAAACTTAACGAAAGACTTGTGGGACAGAGTGGGACTTAATATCAACCCCTCTAAGACGACTATCGTCCTCTTTACTCAAAATAGAATTCTTCCAGGTATGAGCAATCTAATATTGAATGGTCTCGTCCAATGTATGCATTACGGGAGCGGTGCGCATATGTCTGATAACAGCACTGGCGGCAGATCTTGAGCTCGAGCCACTACATGTCACTACATATGGAGCAGAAGCCAAGTGTACTCTCTTTAAGAGAGTGCTAGATATGGTCTTGGCAAAGGAAGCGACTTATTATCTATGAAGAGATAAAGTCTAGGATCCCAGCTTTCACTAGCCGTTTTTTTTAGAGCTGATATGAACAAGCTAGATGTTTTCGAGAACAAATTTATAATAGAGCTTTAAAGCAAAGAGCAAACACTTTGCATTAGTACATATTTAGATGGCTCTTAATCCCCAGAAGGCATTGCGTCAGGCATCTGTGGTCTCAGTATGAGACTATCTGTGCCTATAGGAAATTTTCCGAGCATTTTGTAAGTGGAAGTCTATCCCATTGGTCAGTGTTCAAAGACCAGCTTACGTAGAAATTACCGTAATGAGAGAATTCTAATCCTTAGCCACTGGTAGGCTGCAATAACGGCTCTCTTGTCCTTTGAGGTTAAACCAGCTTTAGTCCTTGAGTGCATTGAGAAACTTAACGCCCTTGCTGTATACAAAAATATTCAGCTACTTTGGGTTCCAGCTTAAAAGGGAATAGGGGGAGACAAGGTAGCGGGCGGCTTAGCTAGGAAGACAGTGGACCTTAACTCCGACAGGTCCTAAAAAATTCTCTGCAGTAGGTCCAAATACGATCAGAGAAGAGCTCACTTAAAATATAATAAGAACGAGAAAACAAACCCGGCAAAGCACAACACAACTTCACAAAGCCAAAAGCTCGATGGGTGGTATAACCTGCAGCGATGCAGGCTTTTAATTAACCTTCCTAATGGGAAACTGGGGATTGTCACAGGCATCTTTACGTGGCAATGCTGACTAGGAAAATATCTGTTTAAGTTAGGAATCTGTTAAAATATCTCTGTCACGTTTGTGACTCAGCTAAAGATACATACACCATTGTAGCTGCTCCTTAAGTGTGAGATTGTTTCAAGACGACGAGAGAAAAGTCAAGGCTCAATGTAGCCAAATGATGAGCACATATACTTCTTACTACCGAAAGCTCTTGTAAACTTTATGGAGATTGTAGGACTTCATGGGCTTCGTTTTTCATCCAGGTTTTCGGAACGTATGAATGCCTGGGTATTTTACGCTTCCACTTCCAAGCATCGCTTTTGACCCCAAATGGGTAAAACCCATATAAGGTAAAATATATTCACGGATATGATGTCTGGTTATTAGTAGTTCAATAGTTCAAAACAATCTCACGCTATTTGTTTCTAAGGTGACTGGTGTGGTGCCATCATGCTGCCCGAACTCTCTGACCTAGTTATTTGGTCTAAAGCTCAGACTAAAAGGCTGAGTTGTCTTTCCCCTTTCGGAAGGTAATGACGCGCAAGCTGAAAAAGGAACAATTTCTCCTTGGCTCCGTGGCTTCTACCCTCTGAGTTTGCTCCTGATATGAAAGTTGCTGTACAAGGCATAGGTTCTTTGTTAGCAGCGATATGCCAGGGAGTATGCCTAGTAGAATCTCGAGAAATGTCGCGATATTTTCTCATAGCACTGGTGATGCAGACGTAGGCTAAGCCTTCAAGCTGTTTGAGTTTAAACTCTGTGTCAGAAAAGGTTTGGCAATGATTGAATGTATCCAATTTGTTGGGTTGGGGTTTATGTTACGATCCAATTAGGTTCTGGCAGTGCCGCATGGATGATAATTTGGGAAGACATCGTTTTTGCGAGTTGCCTAAAACCCTATGCCATTAAAGGTTAACACCCAGGGTTACAGACTGTAATTTAAGTAATAGGGCGGTGTGTTATTATTGTAAAAGAGCTAAGTATTAGGCAGAGCTTTTTGAGGTAAGTTATGCCGAGGAACTTGCTTTGAGTGAGACATTTCGTCCAAAAATTTTCAAAGAAGCAGTGAAGCAATGGTGTGGCTAGTCAACGAATAGGCGGCTGCATATTTATTGGGTTTCAAGCCATGAAAAGCTAAAAAACGAGATTGGTAAGTCTATGCAGAGACGAGTAGTAGCGAAGGTAATAGGCGAACCAAACGAAGCTACATAATTATACGGGATTTGTACGGGCGTTGTCACGGAAAGACTGCAGAACGATAACTGGTTTACTGACAAGTCACTGTCTACCTGCACCTGTCTACACTGAAGCATCACTCCTATGCTTGGGTACAGCGCTAACAAGAACTGAAGTCAAATACCTGGCCAATAAAAAGTTTGGAAATCTGATAGAGGTCTGCCTGGAGACGCGCCTTAGATGCATGTAAGTTGTTAGCATTCTACTTATATGATGTCTGCTCTAAGTCTACTTTAGGTTCGATCTTGATTTGGACAGCCAGATTAATCTAAATGAACCTACCCCCACACATATATTTAATCTGACTAAATCAATGTAGCTTAGTTGTATTTAAAATGGCACATCCTTAATGTTTATGCCACTCCACGAGAAAGTTGTCTGCACCATGCTGTATACTCCCCACCTGAATGCTGCTTGTTATCTCTCTTCGCGTGGGTATACTTTTCATGATGGTGGCGCATTTGTTGCACGCGTTGCCAATGTTATGCAATAAATTTATTTTTGTTGTATACAATGTTGTTATGAATTTTTTGTCTGGCCTCCTATCACAACGACGCACAGTGGGCCACCCCATACAAGTTAGCCGGAAAAAAAAAACGATGCTTGGATTTGCCGTAAAAGGTGGCCAAAAAAAAATCACCTTGATCGGGGATCGATTGGATGACTTCAGAGGTCTTTTGAGGAGGGTTTGTAGCAAAAACGGTATATTGAAGGTAACTATATATAAATAAGCCACAATAAAATTTTAAACCTTCTTTTTTAGCGCACCGTTCGCTCGATTTCAATGAAACATATACCGATTTAAAGGATGTAACTTCCTCTAATCCAGAAATGTTAACCCCATTATACAGGGGGCGTGACACCTAACTTACATACTAAAATATGAATGTGTATTTCATTACAGACTATGCTTGTTATATTGTGGAGTTTAACATTGTTGCAAGGTCGTGCAAGGTCTGGCTTAGGTAGTATCTAAAAGAAGATATCATGAAGAGCTTCACAAAAAAATTTTAAGAAAAGTACATGACAGTACATTGTTTAGATTGTCCAAAAAAGTTCGGCGAAAAACGCCTAATTTTGACACATAACTGTAGCTACGTCCTTCATCATATATTAATTGTTTTTATTTCATAAAAAAGAGCATCATTTTCTATGCCAAATATATTTTTTCCAGCGTCTTGGTACACCACCGTGATGAACAACAGATCACTTTTTAAAAATGTCTATTTAATTTTTGAACTTTTCAAAAAACAAAGTTTCAAAACTTCAAATTTGGCCTACAAAAAAAAAATAACAAAGTGGGCTTTCAAACACCAAAGGATAATTTTTTCTATGTAATTGGATATTTCTAGAGAACGACCGAGCGTCGATTTTTAAGGCCGAACCGAACCGAACTTCGGCCAATTTCGGCCGAAGCCGAACCGAACATTTTCAAAGGCCCAAGTAATAAACAAGCAATGACTTTTTAAAAATGTAGTATTATTTTTGATAAAAAAGCAAAAAATGTACATACTTAAGTTTCAATCACATAAATTTCAGAAAATAACATATACTTACATAAGTATTCTTGTAAAAATAACATTAAAAATTTGTTATGGCATGTGTACATGTAGTAATAATTCAATAATTAATGTTCGGCCAAAGTTCGGCTTTTTTTTGCCGAAGCCGAACCGAAACCGAACCGAACTTTTGTGGCCGAACATGGCCGAAGCCAAAGCCGAAGTTCGGTCGTTCTCTAGATATTTCTTAACAAGTTGGCATTATCAAAGCATCAAAATAACATTTCGATTTTTTTCCGGCTAAACTCGTCATATGGCCCATTGTGCGACGGCTTATTTATGGAAAATCCTAGCGGCAGCATTTCGAAGTGGCAGCGAAATGAAATGAATGCATTTGGTTGCATTTTTCTGTTTTTGTTGTTGCCTTTGTTGTATTTTTGTTGTCTTTTATGTTCTTGTTGCAACTAGCCTTTGCTGCTGGACTTGATAATAGCCCAACAGCTGCTAACTATTCTTATGGCTCGTTATCAGTGTTAGGAATGGCCAGTCGTATGCCTTCTTTAAGGGAAAACTTTAAGAAATAAAACTGAATATAATATATGCAGTAGGGAAGCTACAGTAAAAGTTGCGCGTAAAATCGCACTACTGTCTGTTAGTAAAGTAAATAGTTACTCATACGCCGCGTACGACCAGTGAACTTTATGTATGTATATTAGGCTGTCCCATATTTGTATGGGCAGTTTTTTTTAGACCGTCTCACCCCCAAAAAGTTGAGGTTGGACACCAAAATAACTGTCCTAAAATTTTACCCCCCCTTGGAACATGCTTACCCTACCCGATTTGCGTTTGAAGTTTGAATGGCTGTAACTCATACCACATTGCCAAGTTAGCACTCGAATGCTGTCTATAAGGGCGTCCCTTATTGTTTATTTAATATAATATATAATTAATTATTTTCATAAAGCCATTTAATTTTATTGAATTCGATTGGATACAAAACTACCTCAGAACTATAGATACATATAATATTTGTGCATTGCTGCCACTCAAACAATTTGTTTCATATCAAAATCGTACTAAATCTAGTTTCAGAAATTACCAAAATGGTAACTCTGCTTGTGAGTGAAAAACTCTGTAATTTATTAAAGCCACACCACTGATTATGTTACGCCGACTCCCAAAAAGCGATTGTATTTTTATGGGAAGCTGTTTTTCATGGCAGAAATACACTCGGAGGTTTGCCATTGCCTGCCGAGGAGCGACCACTAAAAATTGTTTCTGCGGAATGGTAGTGCGCATTGCTAGCCACTACACCGCAGCGGCAGCCCAAAAATTTACTTGCTTTCCCACAATTATTCTCACTTGATTGGTATATCAGTACCCGCGGAAAGTCTGTTTTCTAAATCCGGGGAAATACAATTTCAGTAATTTTTTTATAAAAATGTGGTACATAGTACAACAAAACTATAAAAACCAAAATTCCAAACTTTGTACAAACACTAGGAGAACTCAACAAAATTTCTACTAACTTTCATGAACATTTTCAAATTTTTGATTAGATTTTTTAGAACAATTTCGGTTATGCAGTAGAAAGTATGTTCGAAATTTTTTTGAAGTGAAACTTCTTACTCGAGTCCGGAGATGGTTGCGTTAAATATTTAACACCAAGTCATAGAATCTGTATCGTTCGTTCGATTCTGAAAAATGAGGTGCCAAATGAAAGGGCTTTGATCTGTAGATGTGCAATATGGTTTTAGTTTTTTAAAGGGTTGCCATATATACGAAAATCAAATTCAAATTATTTATTAAGTAAAGAATTAGCCCAATATGGGTATTAAAAGAAATCGTTTTGAATAAACTCTATTTTTTAGCTACGTGTAGGTGGGTTGCCACCTGTTTCAAAAGTCAAATTTAGTTAAATTATACAAAAGTCTTATGCATACATTTCTATACGGTAAGCGTGAAAAGAAAGAGCTCAAAGAAACACAATTAAAATATATTTGAGGTGCTTGAAAAGGGTGGCCACCAGTTTAAAAAGTTAAACTCAAATTATTGAAACGAATCTTATTATTACAGCTCCGATATGTTTGCGATAAATATTTAACGCCACGGTAAAGGTAGTATATGGCGGGTATAAAAAACGAATAGCTGCGTTAAACGCCAATTGGGCGGGAAAGACTAATGCAAAGACAAAAACATAAACAAAAACAAATATAAAGATAAAGAAAATATGAAAATGAAGATGAAGATGCAGATAAAAATAAAGATAAAGATAAAGATAAAGATAAAGATAAAGGTAAAGACAAAGACAAAGACAAAGACAAAGATAAAGACAAAGACAAAGACAAAGACAAAGATAAAGATAAAGATAAAGATAAAGATAAAAATTAAGAAAAAGATAAAGATAAAGATAAAGATAAATATCAAGATAAAGATAAAGATAAAGATAAAGATAAAGATAAAGATAAAGATAAAAATAAAGATAAATATAAAGATAAATATAAAGATAAAGATAAAAATAAATATAAAGATAAAGAGAAAGATAAATATAAATATAAAGATAAAGATGAA
>JAPVRG010296142.1:0-21963 GCA_029783565.1 Rhagoletis cerasi
TATTATACATATGTACAGAGGTCGAGAAAACTTATCGGCAAGCAGAGAAGCCTACAATAACGCGCGAAACAGACTTAAAAAAGCCATTAAGAATAGCAATAACTCTGCGATGACGCTGAACGATGCCCGTGGGGATCCGCATACAAAATCGTAATGAAGAAACTACAAGAAAACAATAACATGGTGCCGTCGAACACGGAATGTTTGGAAAGAATAGTGGAGGTGCTACTTCCCCCACAGAGGCCGTTGGAGAGACAGAATCCCTGCATACATTCAAACCTGTTAGCTCAGAATAAATAATAATAGCAGCCAAACATCTGGAGGAGAAAAAAGGCCCAGGCCCTGACGGGGTTCCCAACAAAGCCCTCAAGGTTGCACTGCACCATTCGATGACAGCTTTTGTTAACCTCTTCAACTCCTGCTTTACTGAAGGAATTTCCCCAGATATATGGAAGATACAAAAACTTGTTCTCATTCCGAAGCCGGGGAAACCTCCGGATGATCCATCAAGCTTTAGGCCGATTTGCTTGCTCGACTCCACCGGTAAAATTTTGGAGCATATCATCTCGAGGCGCTTAGAAATCGCAGTACAAGAGAATTTGGCTTTAGAAAAGAGAAGTCTAGAGTAGATGCAGTATCCACAGTGGTTAACCTGGCACGGGAAGCAATAAGCGGCACAAGATGGTAGGGCGGGGCAAAAGAATATTGCCTAATAGTAACACTGGATGCTAAAAATGCCTTCATCTCAGCTAGATGGTCGAAAATCCTCGATAGACTTGATGAAATAGGTATTTCCCAATACTAAAAAAGGGTGGTAAGGAGTTACTTTGATAACCGAATTTTACTGTACGAAACTGAAGGGGATGAAAGAAAGAATACTTAACCGGCGGGGTTCCACAGGGGTCCGTCCCAGGCCCTCTATTATGGAAAGTCATGTATGACGGAGTATTGAGAGTTGAGTTACCCGAGGGCTCCAACATAGTAGGCTTCGCGGACGATCTGGCTGTAGTCGTTACAGCGAAAGAGCTGGACAACCTTCGTGAAAAGGCAACTACTTCAGTCAGTTTAATTAAACATTGGCTACGTGTGTATATACTGCAATTGGTACTTATCTCCAGTAGGAAAAAATTGGAGGAAAGAGAATTTCGGATAAGCAGACACGTCGTCTCGACTAAGCCAGCCATAAAATATCTAGGCAGAATTCTGGACAAGAGGTTGTCAATGAAAGCACACCTCTAGTACACACGAGGTAAGGCAGCAGCAACAGTGACGGCGTTATAGAGAAAGATGCTCAACACCCGAGGGCCGAAACAGCGCCGCCGACAGCTTCTAGCAAATGTGGTCAAAAGCCAAATCCTGTACGGGGCCCTATTTGATGGGACGCATTAGAATGTCCATCATACTGCAGAGGAATCAGCTTTACATACCGAGTCGCTTGCGCATTTAGAACGGTATCAGATGAAGCAGCACTACTGATCTCAGGTATGTCGCCAATAATCCTATTGGCAAAAGAAGCAGGCGTACTGTCAGCAGCATCGCGCCCTTTAAGTGCGACCGAGCGAACTCGTATCAGAAGTAATTTGATATCGGAATGGCAAAGCAGGTGGGACAACTCGGCTAAGGGCCGCTGGACGTACCGATGTATCCCAAAACTAGGCGACTGGATAAGTCGGAGGCATGGCGAAGTTAGTTTTTATCTATGCCAGTTTTTGATCGGACATGGCTGTTTCAAGTCCTACCTTTATAAGTATAAGCACGATAGCGATCCGTACTGTGGTTGCTGCCCAAATGCGGAAGAAGACGCTTTCCACGTGTTTTTTGAGTGTTCTCGGTTTGACTTCGAAAGAGATGGCCTGAAAAAAGCGGTGGGCGAGATGTTTTCACCAGAATCGCTAGTAAAATACATGTTGAATGGTGAAAGAGAGTAGACGGCAACCAGTGACACAGTGGCTTCAATCATGAAAAAACCTGAGGTGTCTGGAGAGACAGCGTCGTAGCAGCGGCGACTAATCGCCACGAATTAATGCTTGACGGCAGTGTCGTGGGGACGGGAGTCTTCGTCAAACAGGGTCTCCCTTCTTTCGGTGAGCCACTTGAGGACAGCGTGCTATCCCCAACATACATACATATATATGTATATAATCGGGAAGTAAAGCGAAAGCGCGGACTGGAACCCACGCCGTTCCAGCCGCCCAAGCAATGCGGCCTCGAAATTGTTGCAATCGAAGCGAAAGCGTGGACTGGAACCTAGGCCGTTCCAGCCGCCGATGAGATGCGGTTCGAAATTCGGGCACAAGAAGCGTAGTCGCGGATTGGAACCTAGGCCGTTCCAACCGCAAAGGCACTCTGCTCAATTGCAAGACCGGCGACAATATGCAGCAAGAAGGCATGCCAAACTTCACAGTTGTTTCGTTCTAGCATACATACATATACATAGGAGCTAAATGGTAAGTCGATTCTGTATCTTAAATATAAATAAATAGTGTCATTAAAAAGGATCTTCATTTTAAACAAGACGGGGCAAAACCAAACAGGCGTTGCCCAGGACTGAGTACATCCGACTGGAACGAACGTGCGAGCCTAGTGCTCAAACCCCCTCCCGACGAAATACTTGACGGTGGTACCGGGGGGATCGGTACTTGGACAGTAGGAGGTTTAGTTCGGGTTAAAGTCCCACACTGACGGGTATAGGATTTCGATGCTTCCTCCGCGTAAAAAAAAAAATGTACAGTGGACGACAAAAGTCAACGTACAGAAAGTTTTTCACAATGTATGCAAAGTTTTTTATTTTAATTTCTTCCAGCCGATCTTTTATAAAAATTTAGTTCATACTACAACGTAATACATACAAATAGAATCTCTAAACTTTTTGCAAAAATCGGGAAAATTGAATAAATTTGCATACAAGTTTTCAACTTTCTAATCAGATTTTTCAGAAAAAATTTGATTATGCAGATTTATAGAATATTAAATTATAGTATAGTAAAGTGTATTACTGAAGTTTCTAAAAAATTTCGCTGATTTTTGATAATTTTTTTTTGCTGTCATGCATTTTCTTCCATATAAAGTATGCTCGAAATTTTTTTTATGTACGAGTAGAAGAAAACGCACAACAATGTGGACAAAAAAAAATTGGCAAAAATCAACGATATTTTGTAGCCACTTGAAACTTGCATTGTGTTGTACTAGAATTGACTGGGCTATAAACATACATACACCAAATTTTTCTAAAAAATCTGATTAGAAAGTTGAAAACATTTATGCAAATTTATTAAATTTTCCCGAGCTTTGCAAAAAGTTTAGAGATTATATTTATATGTATTACGTTGTAGTATGAACTAAATTTTTATAAAAGATCGGCGGAAAGAAATTAAAATAAAAAACTTTGCATGCATTGTGAAACATTGTCTGTACATAGACTTTTGTCGTCCACTGTACATAGGGAGATATGCATGTATGTATGTACATACATATGTAAATATGTATGTTCAAACATATGAACTCACATATGTATCTTTGCATGTGCATACATAAATATATACATATGTACATGGCTTAGCTCTTTCCAATGAAATAATTTGTAGATCTTTCTTATTAATCGCCTTTTTTATACATATGTATATATTGTAGTTTTGAGTGCATATGTTGACGATGGCATAGCAAAAAAATTTACCCCGAAATACTTATTAGAAAAGTGTTGTGGCGTTTTGAGTTTTTCGGTCTGAACAAAAAAATAAAACTCAAAAGTTAATTTTTATTTCTGAGAGATAAAATAACGCTCAAGAAATGAGTTTAATTTTCGATCAAAAAAATTTAACTCAAAAAGTAATGATTATATTTGATGAAAAAAATAAAACTCAAGAAATTATAATTTTTCTTGACCAAAAAAATTAAACTGAAAAATAGTAATATAAAAAAATTATAATTTTTCTGAGCGAAAAAATAACACTCGAAAAATGAGTATTATATTTGATCAAAAAAATATAACTTGATATATGATTATATATTCTGAGCGATTGATACAAATTAAAAAGGTAATTATTAATTATAATTTTTTTTAATCGCTCAGAAATTTTTAAATCGCATCATATTCCTGCAGGACATGAAAAAACATGCACATATATATCCTCGAAACTACGATATTTAGAAGCTTTTGATTTTATTCATTGAAAATTTGAAAATAATCATTACTTTCGGTCCCTGTTAAAAACTACTTAGGATTTTTAAAAAAAATTTGTTTGACTTATTTCGTGTAATTAATGTTAAAAAATAGATGATGTTTTTGTAAGAAATTTTTAGCACGAAAATGCGAAATAGTTTCTGTCAAATGGCTAATACGGCGTCTGAAATGAGAGAGTGAAACTATCCTAAAAATTATTGCATCTTCCCAAAAATAAAATTCGACAAAATTGGTTGAGCTATTTAATTATTGATTTAATAAAATTTTTGAAAGGTGTATAATATTCATCCCTTAAAACAATCATTTCCGGAACATTTCGAACGCAGTCGAATAATTCTAATCTGGATTCCAATACAAAAGAAGTAAGCAAAGTCATAGTTATAACAACGAAAATTAAAGAAGGAAAAAAAGATCGCAAAATATTAAAGTTTCTAATATATGTCACTTGTTTAATAGCGTTTTTGCACAGATCGGTGCTGTTGTTAATGCTGGTTTTTCTGGTCGAAGAATTTTTTGAAAAGTCATTATCGAAATGTGTTTTTGAATTTATTGAACGATTTTCAAATAAGGCGAGATGGCTGCGGCTGCAATATTGGTTTTCAAAGTTTGTTCTGGTTCCTTTACATGCCGACTGTGATTGTGTCCCATATCCGTTTTCCATTTCCGAATTACCAACACGGTCACTTGGAAACTGAGAACATAGATAATTTCTTGAATCGAGCAAATCGTATATCCTTGATCTAGAAAAGCTGTTGTATCCTGAAATAGAAAATGAAAATGAATCAGTCAGAAATGATTACATATACATACATATGTACATGTGTACATATCGTTACCGTCAATGCCGACGGCCCTATATGACATTTTTTCGGATATGGGTTTGCTTTACACACATACACACATTCCGTTAGGATTCTCTAATGCCATGTTCAGACCGACAGCGAAAACACTGAAAACCAGTTTTATGGATTGTGGGCTCAAGGCTGTTCGCACCGGCGTTTTCGTTGACGTCGCATTTATCCTTTGTTTCATTTAAAAAAAAACCAAAATCTTCTTCATCACTCTTCCATCACTTCACAATTAACAATAAATCCGAAATGGCATATTAAAGATGATAAAATATGACTTCCACTTCCATAAATAAGTCGAACAAACTAGTGCAGACACCGATTGGAATGAGTGGAACGTGAGTTTCCAAGTAGTTTTCAACGAAAACTGGTTCTCGCTGTGTTTTCGTTTGACAGATTTTACATGGACGAAAACACAAGTTTGAGGGCGAAAACCAGTTTTATCCACGAACAGATGTTTTTGATGTCGTTCCGAACATGGTATAAGGTAAACTTTTACACCAATTTTCAAAGCTAGAAGACATACTCTGCAAATCGTACGACTTGAAATCTGTGCGATTTACACAACCTCTTTTGTATATTTCTTAACAAAGAGGCAAACAATTTGTTAAATATTTCAAATCGTGCGATTTTCAGAACATTTCATTTGGTGAAAACTTTAGAGGAGCCCTGAAAGCACTTTCTCTGTTAATTTAAAAATGTGTTCCCTGTCCTTTTAAATTGATGGTGACCGATATGTAGTTAGGTACATATACATACATGTGTACATAGTTATCAATAACAATTTTGGAACCGTAAACAAAAAAAAATGAAATAAAAAACTTTTTAAAATACCACGTTTATATAAATGTTTTCAGTCCATTTAGTCTTCATAGAATTTTTCTTGAAAATTTTTGATTTAAAAGTTGAAACATTAGTCATTATAAACAATTTATGAAATTTAAAATGAAAAAGTGGGGCCCATGCTATAGAACTGAAGTCGTATAATTCATCAACAATTCCATTATATTTAATTGACATTAAGATCTTCATTCAAGATTCAAACTATGTATGTATATAACGCACATTGAAGTTTTATATCGTCTACTTAGACCTACAATTTCTACTGCGCTAGATGAGATCGATTTTAAGCGATCGATTTCTTCAATTTGTAAAAAATCGGGATTGGGTATATATCACTTTTCGCATCAAATCAAATATATTACATGCGCTCTCGTTTTTCAATGACTATTGGGAAAACTTTAAAATCAAAACTTTTCAAGACAAATTCTGAAAGTCTAGGAAAAATTCATTCCTACTTATTAGTCCATTTATATAAACGTGGTATATTAAAAAGTTTTTTACTTAATTTTTTTTCTACTTTCCAATCTTTTTTGTATAAAATTTTGCAATATTTGCTACGGCTTTTCCCATTTCACGAAATGATTTCATACAGTTACAAACTCTAAGATACATTAAGCTTTTCGCTAGAAAGCAATAAATTCCGCATACGTAATCGTGTGCGGATATTGAACAAAGCGCCAAAATCATTAGTAAATACACACAATGACGACTTTATTTCTAAAACCACTACTATAAATGTTCTTTTCTTCTTGATCTTATTATTTGACGAAGTAACCGCCTAAACAATTTTGGCCGAGTCCAACAAAGTTGTTTCTCATCTATGCCAACTGACGCCAATTGGAAATGCCAAGTGAAGCCAAGTCCTTCTCCGCCTGGTCTGTCCAACGCACAGGAGGCCTCCCTCTTCTCCTGCTACCACGAGGGACAAAACATACCTCTCGTTTTTGATACTGATGATGTCGATGTCATCAGCATACGCCAGAAATTCCACGCTCTTGTAGTTAATTGTTCCAGAGCTGTTAATTTCTGTAGCTCTTATTATCTTCTCCACCATCAGATTAAATAAATCACAGTACAGGAAATCGCCTTGTCTGAAACCTCGTTTGGTATGGAACGGTTCGGAGTGGTCCTGTCCAATCCTGACGGAGCTAGTGGTATTGCTCAACGCCATTATACAGATCCGTATAAGTTTCGCTTTTCGTGCTTTCCAAAGCGGCGTTGAAGTCGGAAAATAGATGGCGGGTGTCGATCTTTCTCTCGGGGCTTCTCCAAGATTTGGCGTATAGTGAATACCTGGTCTATGCTGGATTTAAAAGGTCTAAGGCCAAACTGATAAGACCCAATCAGATCGTTGACGGTGCGCTTTAGTCTTTCATACAATACTCTCGATAGGACCTTATAACCTGTACTTAGAAGACTCATCCTGCGGTAGTTGGCACGTATAGCGGGGTCGTATTTCTTGTGGATTGGGCATAGCACATTTAAACTCCAGTCGTCGGGCATGCGTTCATCTGACAATATTCTGCATACGAGTTGATGCATGCACCTTATCAACTCCTCGCTGTCGTACTTGAATTGCTTAGATGGCAGGCCGTCAGCTCCAGCATCTGTGTTGTTTTTCAGAGCGTAATTGCTATTCATACCTCGTCATAGTCAGGCAGTGGGACATCGACTCCATCATCATCATCGAATAGGGGCTCGGGTTCGTCTTCTTTACTACTTTCAGTGCTGCTGCCATTCAATAGGTTGGAAAGGTATTCCCTCCATAATTCGAGCACGTTCACAAAACCTTCCGTAAGTCGCCAGATTTCATAGATCATTTTCAACTTAATCATTTGGGTATGCAGTCGAGCAGCAACTATTACAGCATTCTCAGGATCTGCGTCGGTAGTTTCAACCAGGCCCAAGCTTTCTTGCAGGTCGTCCACACTACACAGTGGCTAAAGAATCGGTGTAAATAATTTGGATATTTCTGATATTTTTGAATGTAGCGCGTTCAATTCAGTCAATAGAATATCTACTGGCGGATATAATCCTCGGACTCTAAAGCGCTCTACAGGGCCATAAAACACATAGGTTTTGTCATGACACCGTTTTCGTTTCCAAATGCCCGAGTGGCTCTCTTCCAACTGAGTCTCGATGCTTAAGTTTGAGGCAACATTTGTAGCTTTAGTCAATTGTATTGACCAGGAATCTCTGAGGCGCTGTAATTCACAGATTATCTGGCAAATGCTGCGTGCTTCCAACAGCAGCGCTAGTTATGAACTTTAAAGAAGTTTATTGTTGTCATTAGTATGAAATCAAAACTGCATCCTATTGAGTGAAAGGATAGCATCGGCTTGAATCTCGGGGGGAAATGTACTTTAAGGCCATTTTGCAAATACTCAACGATTCTTTTGTAGCAGATGACTCGGCTCGGCATCAATTTCAAACAATTTAATTAGTAGGTAGCACATACAAATTAAACCAATTCTTTTTTTAATTAATTTGTCTTTTGAATCAAATCTATAATCGACTTTTTTGCACGTTTTAGTGCATCTTTTAACGGATATTAGTGAACTATTTTTAATTTTTTTTAAGTCGGTTAAATTTTTCAAGTTTTAAATTTTGAGATAGGTTTCAAAGTTATTCAAACAAATAAAGACTCATTTTTTAATTTCTAGATAGGTTGCAACTCTATTCACACACACACGTTACACAATCAACTTTTCACTTTCAATTTTCAATACACCCACACTTTTTACTAACACACTCGTAGGTTTAGATGAAGTATATTTTGCTTTGCTGCTTATATGCTTAAGTGCACATTGAAGTTATTTCGATAGCTGCTTTCAACATAACTGCATATTAGCGACACCTACATTAAAAATTGTGCAATTGTTATCAATTTTAAAAATCGTTTACCCGCACTGGCTTAACGCTTACCCAATTTTTTTCTATTGATTTAGAAATGTATCTCAATCTACTACACTTGTTGATATACACCTCGCTAAGTAAATTACATATGCACCATAGGAGATATTTTCATTTTCGCAAAATGAAAGAAATTTGTAGCTTTACCAGTGAACATTCAAATCAAATAAGTTCAATTCTCTTTGAAAAAATTTTACAGAAAAGTTCTGTATTATATTGATTATAAACCGTTAAAAACCGTGCGAAAATAACTCATGCAGGGAAAAACCATGCAATCAAATGATCAGGTGTATTCTAGACCAAGAGCATATCATCATCGAGAAAATGCCCTCTTCTTCTTTTTCGACTGGTACTCACAATTAACAAGCAATAAAGGTTAAACTCCATTCACGCGTGCCGCAAATGAACATTTTCACTAAGTCTGATCCTCAAGTGTTGGGGTGTGGAATTTGTTTTTTATAGAAAAATGATAGGAGATTGCTACTCGTTGCAATTATACCTAAAGCACCAAAGCAGGGCCTAAAGTACCTTTAAGGTGAAAAATGACTGAAAATTGTACAATTGGACCTAAAAAATTCACTATGATATGCATTACATTTTCTAAATCTCAAGATGGGCACGTGGTAAGTGCTCCTCCCTTATTTGATTTCATGGGCACTCCACTCTCTTGTAGTAAATTGTTCCATAGCGGTTAATTTCTACAGCTCTTGTTATCTTCTCCAGGATCGGATTAAAAAATCACATGACAGGGAATCGCTTTGTCTGAAACCTCGTTTGATATCAAACGGCTCGTAGAGGTCCTACCCAATCCTGACGGAGCTGGTGGTATCGCGCAACCCCATTTTACACATCCGTATTAGCTTCGAGTAGATACCAAATTCAGACATCGCGGCGTATAGGCAACTCCTTTTCGTGCCTTTCAAACCGGCGTTGAAGTCGACAAATATATGGCGAGTGTCGACCCTCTTCTCTCGGGTCTTCTGCAAGATTTTGCGTATAGTGAATACCTGGTCTATGGTGGATTTACGAGGTCTAAAGCCACACTGATAAGGCCAATCAGTTCGTTGAAGGTGGGTTTAAGTCATTCACACAATACCCTCGATAGGACTTTACAACCTACGCTTAGAAGACTGATCCTGCGGTAGTTGGCACGTGGATTGGGCAGAGCACACTTAAATTCCAGTCATCGGGCATGCGCTCATCTGACAAGATTCTGCATAAGAGTTGATGCATGAATAGCTCAACTGGCAGGCCGTCAGCTACAGCAGATGTGTTATTTTCAGCCGCGTAATTTCTAATCGGAACTCGTAATTTATTTATTTATTTATTTTAAGTAGACATGGACATAAGAAGGTCGACTACTAAAGTTACATATATAAAAGGATACATATCAAGAATAAATAAAAATTTATGTAAGCGTTAACAATAATATAATTTACAATTAATTTAAAAATATCAGGCTAGACGCGCGAGTATTGCGTTATGTAAAACAGTAACAGGTATATTCTGCGCTGGTAATAAAAATTTTGTTACCGGTAAATAAAGTTCCTGTCAATTTTTAAACCCTGTTCGCATTCTGTGTACTCTTGTAACCGGTAAATTTTGTTACCATCTCATATGTAAGCTGGTAATAAAATATTGCCCCGTAAAATGCACAATGCCAGAATTTCCACAATTCTTCACAGCTGAATTGCTGAATACATTAACTGGATTACCAACGTTCCTAGAATCGCGGTGACACGAACTGGTAACATTTTTTGGTAATAAAATTTTCCGGTTACAAAATCTTCGGTGACTTGCAGAATAGACCTGTAAATGAACATTCAATACTGATACAGCTATGCAAATCATTATAATGTGAACACCAATTACGCAGCGGGTTGTTTTTGGGGTTTAGATGGCAATGGTTTAATTGAAAAGGTGTCTTGACGTTCTAACAGGAACAGCAAAATTAAGTTGGCTGAGAAGGTATGCCGAGTCAATCTCGCCGATTACCAACTTATGGAGAAACATTACCCCTAGTAAATTCTACGATTTTTAAGAGCTGTTAAACTAATAAGAAGGAGCCTATTTTTATAAAGTGGAAGACGGAGATTTGACTTCCATTTGAGGCCACGTAATGCAAAAATTAAAAATTGCTTTAGTACTGACTCAATTCGCTTAATATAATTTTGGTATCGAGGACACCAGACACACGAACAATACTCAAGTACACCCATGGCTTTGTTTACGATTGAAAATATATGCAAGTTAAAATTCAATTTTGGATCAAAAATCACACCAGGATCATTTACAACAGATATGCGATCTAAAGGAATACCGTTTAATATATAAGTTGCCAAAACTGGCTTTACTCGATGAAATGTCATGTGCTTACATTTAGAGCAATTTAAAACTAATAGATTTGATGTACACCAGCTTTGAAATGAATCCAAGTCCTCCTGAAGACGAACCAAACTAGAAACAAAGTTTCACGTCATCCGCGTACATACGAGTTTGGGAGTGAAAGATAATCTGTGGTAAGTCATTTATGAACAGGGTAAAAAGTAATGGATCCAAATGACGACCTTGAGCCACCCCAGAGGTGACATCAATCTATTGAAAGCGTACGCTTGAACAAACCTTTTTGAGTCCTGCTTGAAAGATAGCTTGCGAGCCAAATTAAAAGATGTTTAGAAAAACCCAGTAAATCTAGTTTATGGATAAGGAGCTCATGATTGACAGAGTCAAATGCTTCACTAAAATCGGTAAAAATCCATTAATTACGAAAGAAGTAAACTCAAGCAAGTTGGTAGTGGTTGATCTTCGACGTACAAAATCATGCTGACAAGGTGATAACAAAGAGCTGCACAGGTTTTGAAGTTGACAGGTAATAATCTTTTCAAAAGTTTTAGGGAGAGCTGAAAGCTTAGTTATGCCCCTATAGTTTTCAACATTTGACGTACTACCCTTTTTATGCAAAGGTATAATAAAATATTGCTTCAAAATTGATGGAAATGACGCTGATTCTAGTGATAATTTAAATAATTTTAGGATCGGCTAAGATACATTTTTAGCACAGTACTTTAGCACACAACTAGAAACATCATCAGGACCCGGGAAAAATATCAGTTTTAAAGCTTGAAGACTACGAAGCATAATATTATCAATAACAGGATTGAGAATGTAATTAGAATGTGCTAAATTATACGGATAGTGACCAGATAAAAAAACTTTTAGATGAATAGGTCGACTTAAAGAATTCTGCTAGCATTCTTGTGTCTAAAAAAAATTGCAGATGGAATTCCAGAAGGTTTCCGTTTTGAATTAACAAAACGATAAAATTTTCTCGGATTGTTGAAAAATTGCATTTTACAGCGGGCGAAGTAGTCATTATAACATTGCTGATTTAGACAATGAAAGTTAAAACGAGCAACTAGATATTTCGAAAAGGCAGCAGGACTAGATTTGATGTTTTTAAGCCTCACAAGTTGTCTTGAGAACCAAGGCGTTTTACTCGTTCCAACACTAAGACGCTATTTACACGATGACTTTTCACCCTGCGTTTTTTTGTTTGTTCCCTTTTAAAAAGTCTTCGTAAAGTCTCACATGTTTTCACGATGACTTTTTCTTTGCGGCTTTTCTTGATTTTTTTTACATTCAAGCGGCTAATCGCTTTTTACTTTGCTTTCGTTTATTGAAAAAGAAAGAATGGACAATAATAAAGACGAAATTATTATTTATTATGAGCAGCTGAACTAATGCTTTGCTCCACATTTTTATTATTTGTGAAACAAGCCCTCCAAAGCGTCAATACAGATTATTTGAAAAGAAGTTCTGAAGAAAAGTGCGAAAGCCAGTAAAGCAAAATGTCAAAAAATCCCTCAATTTCACTAAGCGTGCGTGTGTGCCTACCCCGCTGACACCTCTACACTTCTCTCGTGTAAATAGCCTCTTACATAACAAAGAGGGACGCAGCTTTCAAAGAAGCAATCAAGACATGTGTAAAATATTGAAGTTGCTGTCTCAACGTCATTACAGGTGTAAAGATCAGACCAGTCGTGGTGAGCGATCATTTCATTAAGATTAATAAAGTTTGCTTTATAAAAACATTGAGAACGAGGTCGAAGTGGTACTTTTATTACACCAGTCACCAGAGGCTGGACAGTATCAAGTACTATCTCTAGCGTAGGATGTTGAGGATCTTCTGGAATGGATACAGGAGAAATTCGAGTGAGAGCAATACCAACCAAGTCATCCACAAATTCCAAGTCCAGCATCTTATTTTTACA
The DNA here is from genome assembly GCA_029783565.1 of Rhagoletis cerasi. Lineage (NCBI taxonomy): Eukaryota > Metazoa > Arthropoda > Insecta > Diptera > Tephritidae > Rhagoletis > Rhagoletis cerasi. Next base: position 13,056 of record JAPVRG010296142.1, read on the forward strand.
ATTTAATACTCTGTTAACCTGTAGGAGACATGTACCTAGCAAACATCCAAGAAAGTCGTGCTGAGTGGTGGGAATCAAAGAGTTTGGGTCACTAATATTAATCCAGCTTACTGATGGTAAATTCAAGTCACCAAAAACTACTAAGCGAACTTTATCTCGCAAACGAGAATATAAATTTTCTATGGCTGAGTTATGATGATTATAAACATTCGCTGCTATAAATTCAATATCAGACACATTGTCCAAAAGCAAAAATTAGATGAAAGGCTCGAGTCAACGGCAATAAGCACACTTCCTCATCTAGAGTTACGATCATGCTTATAAACGACGTATTTGCTTGCAAATAGCCCAGATAAAATTATCAGACTTTAGTCAAGTCTCCGTAAAAACGATCAATTGAGCTGTAAATGCAAAGCTATTAGGAAAAAAAGAATTTAATTTGGATCGCAACCCACGAACATTTTGGTAATGAAGAATAAGACTGAACGAATTAGAATTCACGTCTGCGATATTCCTACGATATTGCCCTTTGAATTTTTTGACTTCTTTACTGCTGCAGGTTCGGTATCTGATTTTCTTCTATACAAATATACCACAGAATGTTCAGGCCAAAAAGATATTTTAAAAGAATAAATGCCTCTGTTATATTTAAAGTTAAATTTATAAACTTCGACGTTGCTTGTGGGTGAAAGATAAAGCTTAGAGCGCACATAATGAATAATATCAGCTCAGCCAACGATGCATACAGCCCTGATACAAAAATTGTCCTACGAGGCGCAACGGCAATCACCTCTATAGGAGCGGCCGGTGGAATTCCAGATGTTGTTGCAAAAGAAACTATTGACAGATGAAGGGCTGCAAGTACATCAGCAAATCTAGGATCGTAAGCCGCCGATATCGATGCTATTTTATTGGTGGTAGAGGCAACCAAAGAGCGAGTAGATGTAGTTAATGGAGTTTGAGCCTAATGAGATTGTCGTAGGTATCAATGCAATTTGATTGGTGGAGGCGGCAGCACTTTTGTCACTGGAGACTAACAAAGTGTCGTTAGATGTAGTTGTTGGGATTAAAGGTGAGACTAGTGAGCTTTTCATAGGTACCACGGCAACGTCAGAAGTACATCTAACGGCTAATGTGGCCCCAACATGGCTGGGAGCAACTAATGAATCGTTCGAGGGAATGCCAGTAAGAGATTTCTTAGCAATACCTTTCGCGGGAGTATTCAAACCGCTCAACGAAATAGATTCTACAGGTGTAAGAGGTAACAAATAAGAACTTGGCTGATTTTCTAGATTACACTTATTTCGTTTCGGTGATTCGGAGATCACTTTCAGTTTTTTAAAGTGGGATTCCATGGTCTTAAATATTTCTTGAAGGTCGGGAAATCCAATAAAAAATATTATTTAGCTCTTTCCGAGTTTGCCTCATAAAAGCACGCATATCGTTTTCGATGGTGAGGCAAGCAAGTCCAATTCAGTCCAATTCTACCAGTTATTAAGTCCACAACACGTCCACCAATATGTCCCATGCCGGCGTAGGTGACCTGAGCCATATTATCCCAAAGCGAACAGTTGACATATGTATCACCTCTGATTATTTTCTTTTGGTTGGTACACTTCTTAAAACAACAATCCAACATAATGAAGTGATAGGCAGAACAACCGTCAGCGAAAATAAAAAGTACGAGGCGGAATAGAATTTCGTTTGTTATTTGTCATTTGCTCTGTGCTTGCAAAATACGTAGAACGTGACTACTCAAACAAAACAGAGCTATGCGAAATCCAGGGCGGTCAGCAAACAGTAAACACAGCAGAGTGTGAAAAAGCACACAAAGATCGGCAAATAGCAACAACTGCTATACTTTATATTAATTTTTATAGACTGCTATTACACTACCTTTAAATAAGTGAATCGCACTAAAAGTCACTGTCTTTATTATATATGAATGTGGTTAAAAGTAAATTATTAGTAATGTATTTTTGAGGCTTCAAACGAAACGAAAATATATTAAACTAGCTGCCCGTATGCGACGTTGTACGCATTTTTTAAATGATAATTTTTAAAGAAAAATGAGTTTTTTCCTGTTTTCTGTATAGATTAATATTATTTGCTTACTAAAAAGTTTTTTTAGTTAAATAGTGTTTTAAAGCACTTCGATATACACAACATTTTAGTTTTGTCATTTAAAAGCAGTAATATGCTTTGATTGTCAGCATTTCCAGTTCTTTTTTATTAAAGCAATATATAACTGACCATGTGTAAAGCATTCTCAGCGCAAATCAATTCCCACAAAGTGGAAAGTTTGGCCTTGAGCTTTGTTAATTGTAATTGCGAATGAAACCTTTACAGGAAACTGAAGACGTTTGTACTGAAATCGCACGACTGTTGGAATCATAGGTATACGTGGAATATACGCTGTTTGTCCGGCTGCTGATCCTGTAAGAATAATGCATTCTATAACATTGCTATTAAATTTTTGTTCTACCAGTCGTGTACCATTACAAAGTGCGGATGGTCGAAGATTACGTAACAGTATAACTGGAATCCCATTTGTAAGAGTTAGTTTATGAGGCGGTAAGCCAGCCGTGAGTAACCAATTTAAGAATTCAGTAGGATAGTGGACGGAATCTTCAAGGTTAAGTACTGTGCCGATGGAAGCATACTCTTTAATTTCTCCACCACTTTTTGCATCGCGATGCTATTAATCTAATCAACAGTAACATCCCTTGTCGAGACAATTGTTCTCTCGCCTAGCCAGTTGTATGGTTTGCTTAAAATATTTTCAATATCTGGATACACTTCATAAATGAGATCGTTTATGGAGTGCACCACTTTGCCAATTCTGGAATCTACAGTAACGGATCCATCGAAATTTTGCATACTTCCATTTCCAATACTAAATACGGATTAAGAAAACTCAGAACCAATCCTAATAAGATGGCCTCAGATATTTGTCCGCAAATGCAACTTCTTAATATCATGCCCCAAAGCCGCTGTTTTAAGGCACGCTTTGATGATGTCCGCTCGGGTACCTTTTGCTACGACTGGTAAGGTCTGCCGAAAGTCTCCCCCGAAAAGAAAAGTGACGCATCAAAAAATCTTATCACAGCTTCTTAAATCTCTTAAAGTGCGGTCGACTGTTTGCGGCAAAAAGTTTGCTCCTGCATACATATGTACATTTAATGACAATTTGAATGTGGAGTGAGCAGTTCCATCACTTGAAAGTAAAGTTGCTGCTATTTCCGATAATACGTTCAGTTGATATCACATAAGCCAATAGAAGCTTTATCAGAAAAGTTTTACCTGTACCGTCTGGTGGGTCGAGGAAGAATGCTTCGCCTTTGTTTTTTCAATATTCTGAATAACTTTTTCATAGACCACTTGTTTCTGTATGGGACTAATTTTTGAATGTTTTCCCCCAAGTATTCTTTTAAAACGTTTTGATCGCATTGGTATCGCAAATTACTTTCATAAATGGATTCCAGGGCGATAACCTTATCCTAAAATAGAACTAAGACTCTATTAAAAATGCGATCACAAAATAGTAATTCAGGGTTATTATCCCGCGAACGTTCATTAAACTAAATGTCTTCGCAGAAGTATTGCCGGAATGTGGTCCATGAGGGCATGCTGTTTGGTGGCTGGCAAAAGCTGTAATAATAGAGGACAGTTCCCTAGGATGTGGTGGTGAATGTACTAAGGCAGCTTCTTTGACAGTGCCAAACCAATGCTCTTCATTTTCTAAAAGAACAAGCTCTTGGCAACCAGCTTGGAAAGTGGAACAAACAGTGCCATTCACCGTTCGGTCCCAGGCCCACTTCCCGGGAAAAAGGACCCTATATGATAATCTAGGCAAAAAGCTACCTAAGTACCAAATTTTGAACTAATCGGCCCACAAATACGATTTATTCGAATAGATCGGTTCCTGGTCCACTTCCCGGAAAAAAAACGATCCTATATGCTAATCTAGGCAAAAAGCTACCTACGTACTGAATTTTAAACAAATCGGGAAAAAAGGATCATATAGGTAGCAAAAAGCTACCTAAGTACCGAATTTTAAGCAAATCGGCCCACAAATACGATTTATTCGAATAGATCGGCCCCTGGTGCACTTCCCGGAAAAAAGGATCCTATATGATAATCTAGGCAAAAAGCTACCTACGTACTGAATTTTAAGCAAATCGGAAAACAAATACGATTATTTCGAATAGATCGCTACCTGGGGCACTTCCCGGAAAAAAGGATCCTATATGATAATCTAGGCATAAAGCTACGTACGAAATTTTAAGCAAATCGGACCATAAATAAAATTTTTTCGAATAGATAGGTCCCAGGTCCACTTCCCGGAAAAAAGGATCCTATATGCTAATCTAGGCAAAAAGCTACCTACGTACCAAATTTTAGGCAAATCGATTTTTTCGAATAGATCTGCCCATGGTTCACTTCCCGGAAAAAGGATCATATATGAGAATCTAGACAAAAAGCCACCTACGTACTGAATTTTAAGCAAATCGGACCACAAATACGATTTTTTCGAATAGATCGGTCCCTGGTCCACTTCCCCGGAAAAAGGGATCCTATAAGCTAATCTGGACAAAAAGCCACCTATGTACCGAATTTTAAGCAAATCGGACCACAAATACGATTTTTTCGAATAGATCGGCTCATGGTTCACTTCCCGGAAAAATGATCCTATATGAGAATCTAGACAAAAAGCTACCTACGTACTGAATTTTAAGCAAATCGAACCATAAATACGATTTTTTCGAATAGATCTAAGGGAAAAAGGGATCCTATATGCTAATCTGGACAAAAAGCCACTTACGTGCCGAATTTTAAGCAAATCGGACCACAAATACGATTTTTTCGAAAAATCGGCTCATGGTTCACTTCCCGGAAAAAGGATCCTATATGAGAATCTAGACAAAAGGCTACCTACGTACTGAATTTTAAGCAAATCGGACCACAAATACGATTTTTTCGAATAGATCGGCTCATGGTGCACTTCCCGGAAAAAAGGCCCCTTTATGCTAATCTAGGCAAAAAGCTACCTACGTACCGAATTTTAAGCAAATCGGACCACAAATACGATTTTTTCGAATAGATCGGTCCCTGGTCCACTTCCCGGGAAAAAGGGGTCATATATGCTAATCTAGGTAAAAAGCTACATACGTACCAAATTGTAAGCAAACCGGCCCATAAATACGATTTTTTCGAATAGATCGGCCCATGGTTCACTTCCCGGAAAAAGGATCATATATGAGAATCTAGACGAAAAGCTACCTACGTACCGAATTTTAAGCAAATCGGACCACAAATACGATTTTTTCGAATAGATTGGCTCATGGTTCACTTCCCGGAAAAATGATCCTATATGAGAATCTAGACCAAATGCTACCTACGTACTGAATTTTAAGCAAATCGGACCATAAATACGATTTTTTCGAATTGATACGTCCCTGGTGCACTTCCCGGAAAAACGGACCCTTTATGCTAATCTAGGCAAAAAGCTACCTACGGACCGAATTTTAAGAAAATCGGACCACAAATACGATTTTTTCGAATAGATCGGTCCCTGGTCCACTTCCCGGGAAAAAGAGATCATATATGCTAATCTAGACAAAAAGCCACCTACGTATTGAATTTTAAGCAAATCGGACCATAAAAAAGGATCCTATATGATTATCTAGGCCAAAAGCTACCTACTACCTAGGCTACCGAATTTTAAGCAAATCGGACCACAATCGGACAAGATCGGTCCCTGGTCCACTTCCCGGGAAAAAGGGATCATATATGCTAATCTAGGTAAAAAGCTACATGCGTACCAAATTTTAAGCAAACCGGCCCATAAATACGATTTTTTCGAATAGATCGGCCCATGGTTCACTTACCGGAAAAAGGATCCTATATGAGAATCTAGACAAAAAACTACCTACGTACTGAATTTTAAGCAAATCGGACCACAAATACGATTTTTTCGAATAGATCGGTCCCTGGTGCACTTCCCGGAAAAAAGAACGTTTTATGCTAAAAAAAATCTAGGCAAAAACCTACCTACGTACCAAATTTCAAGCAAATCGGACCATAAATACAATTTTTTAGAATAGATCGGTCCCTGGTCTACTTCCTGGAAAAAAAGAATCCTATATGCTAATCTAGGCAAAAAGCAACCTACGTACCAAATTTTATGCAAATCGGACTATAATAAGATTTTTTCGAATAGGTCGGTCCCTGGTCCATCTACCGGGAAAGAGTAAACTTTTTTTGGCCTAAAACATGGGGGTTGCTGAAGGCTATTTATGTACAAAATTTCATGAAAATCGAAACAGCCGTTCGCGAGATTATAATAATAATAATAGATTGGCGCTTACACATATGTTAGTGTTTGGCCGAGCTTCTCCTCCGATTTGTGGCGTGCGCCTTGATGTTGTCACACAAAGGGGAGGGACCTACAGTTTAACGCCGACTCCGAACGGCGATTGTATTTTTGTGAGAAGCTTTTTCATGGCAGAAGTACCCTCGGAGGTTTGCCATTGCCTGCCGAGGGGTGACCGCCTGTTAAGAAAAAACCTTTTTTCTAAATTTTTTTTCCACGTTGCTCTGACCAGGGCGAGATTACCTGTTACAAAAAAAGGGACTTCTCTTTATATAATTAGTATAGAAGTAAAGATAAACGCAGCGCGCACAGGAACACGACCACGCTACTTGACAGTGGTCGTCGTCATAGGCAGTGGGACATCGACTCCATCATTATCGACTGGGGCTCGGGTTCGTCTTCTCCACTATTTTCTGTGTGTGGAAAAGTGTTCCCTCCATAATTTAAGTACGTTCCGGACCTCGGTCACTAGGTCGCCATGGTTGTTCTTACAGGAGTTCGCCCCGGTCCTGAAACCTTCCGTAAGTCGCCTAACTCTCTGTCAAAATTTTCGGGCGTTATGCCTGTCCGCCAGCATTTCAATATCTTCGAACTCCCGTATTTCCAGATCTCTCCTCTTTTTGGGGCAAATACGCCTCGCGTCCTTCTTCTGGTCGCTATATCGGTTCCACCTAGCTCGCGTTGCTCCTGATCGCAGCGTGGCCCTGTAGGTGGCATATTTTTTCTCTGCAGCCTAGTGACATTTCTCTTCGCAGCAGTTGTTCTTTTAGGCTCGCTGAAATCCGATTACTTCTTCGCTGGCGGTAATTAATGAGCGGGAAATGTGACTCCACTGCTCACATATATCGGTTTGTTGAAGAGTGCTCTGAAAACAGGTGTGAGAGTCGAGTGGCGAATGGATTGGACATATGCTGTGATTGCAACTTTTCGACGTTGAGCTTTCCTTACATTGTTGGATGCGCACTTTTTGTTGCACAGATGCGGGTGCGTATCTTGGCTGCAAAGAGGTTGTCCGAGTCGATGTCTGGCCCTCGGAGTGTACGCACGTCTAAAACATTGAATCGTGCCATCCGTCTATCACGATGTGATCGTTTGGTTTCTCGTTTCTCGATCTGGAGACATCCACGCAGTTTGATGGATACTTTTATGCTTGAACCTAGTACTGCACACTACTATGTTTCGGGCCGCAGCGAAGTCTACCAGCCTCAGTCCGTTATCGGACGTTTCGTCGTAGAGGCTGAATCTGACATGGAAATCGCCAAGTAATGGGTTGTAATATACTGTGCTGAAATTTGGACATACAAGAAAGCGAGATTATATAAACATGGTAAAAAAAGACACGCGTGCATATATTTGCCCGAGCCATAAGTAAAACTTCTTTGGCGATTTCATGTGGGAGTTGTATAATACATATGTGCAGACATATCAATGGTCCTCTGCAATAACGATACAACTCAAAACTAAAAAAAAACCCTTACTACTGATAAGTGGCTCATGCCTAATCCTTGTCTAATCCATGTCTAAATGACTATTAGTCACAGTAGATGAAGTCATCTCATTTGCGCAACTTAATTGGAAATTGCCATTTCTTCATGGTTGCTCACTTTGGGATTTACTATATTTTACGATATAGAAATAAAAGAGACTGATGCTTTGTACTTATGCGGTTTGAAAAATGTTATGTTCGCATTTCCTATTATTTACTTATGTATATTCTTTAAAATTTTCCGCGCGGAGTGATGCCTTCACATATGTAAGCAATTTCGGATTTCATCTTATAAAAGGGGTATATTTATATATCGAGCCCCGTAAGCGGCATTTTATTTTCGATGCAAAAATACATCTTGATGCTCTAGGAGAATTTATGCGAAAAAAATTAAATTTAGAAAAAATATCGCTTATGTTTTTTTGGCGGTTAGGGCTCGATATGAACTATCCACTGGTTTGCTCAAAATCAGTGCCAAACCAATTAGAAAACACCAGGGGCGCACAGATGTATTCCGAGGCCCGGGTCAAAAAAAAACATCGGAAGTAGAGCTCTTGTTTTAACAGATCGGAAAATGTTTAGGGAGTTAAGTGCCTGATACGTGGACAAGAAATGGCGTTTAACAATTCAACGTCATCCTTAGCGACTCATTTAAAAGCAATACATAATTGGTATACAAACCATACATTTTCATATATTATTATTTCCCAGAACATCTCTGGAAATTAACAACGAACCCCTTGATTCAACGATGGAAATTGTCAAGGGGAAGAGGAAAATTGAAGATTTTTGATTTCGTGTTTTGTCAATAAGCATACGTATTTATGTGCATTAGACTGATTCAAAAATAAAACGATTTTTCGAAATTTTTGTGCGATGCATCAAAATCTTTGAAAGCATCAAGAAAAAACATGTTGCTGAAAATTTGAGAGAAATCGGTGGTCCGTCTCTAGTCACCTAGCAACTATTTGGGATGACTTTTTAAATCTTTTGAACATAGAATGTGTTCCTGGCATCGTTTCCAATCACATTCAGTTCTTTTCACG
>JAPVRG010296155.1:6791-18238 GCA_029783565.1 Rhagoletis cerasi
AACATGCATTATGCCTGCAGAACATAAATTCTAAAAATTCGCGGCTACTTTTAAACTACAAATTCTACTAAAAAATCTTTTGAAATTGAAACGGAATTAGAGTAATGTTCCTTAAACACTATTATTATTAGCCTTAAACACTATGGAGGGTGTATGAATTAATCGTAGGTAAGGCTAGTATCTCACAAACTGAACCAAAAGGAACATTTTTAAGATTTTTGCAATAAAATATTGCTGCTAAATGAAATAGTACGGAAATACTCAGCGGTGCTGAGCAACAGTTGTGTTCGCTGAAAGCGCGCAATGATATTGGCTTTTCCTTGAAAAATCAAAAGCAGACCATGAAACAAATTTTCAATTTACCATTAAATTATAATCTGACTTTGCCTCCTGTTTTGTTAAAAAAGTTAAAACAGCACCTATGCCTGCATTTTCATTTCAATGCAAATAAGCAAACATACATACGTAAATATTCATACAGCAGTGGCTGTAAGACGGCATTGCGTTGCATTGGCATACAAACATATATATACCAGCAGCACAGCGGAAGCTGACTGCCTGCACTAATCAATCATCATACAATGCTGCTGTGGTTGACAAAACACTTCGCTTAAATACATATTCTGTACACCTACGCTTCGGAATAACCGAAGCAAAATCGTAAGCTCAACGAACCTGAACAGGTCGTCGCAAAAAAAGTACTTACAGGCTAACCTAATATTCGCGGCTTGCTTTCTGGTACGCAGGCCTACTAAACAATCTCTCGCGCTGGTGCGGCAACCGTGGGTTGGGTGTAAATTCCACAAAATCATAACTTGTCCATCTCGGAAATATCAGCTTAAATGGTGCTACATTTTGGAGAGCTGTTCAGGTTAAATACCTAGGTCTAATTCTGGATAGGAAATTAAATTGCGGACCTAGCATTGATGAAACGGTTCGCAAAGCCACAACTTCCGTATACTCCTGCACAAGGGCTATTGGCAAAAACTGGGGTATGGAGCCCAAAATTGTAACATGGATCTACACTGCGGTGGTAAGACCGATTTTTTTCTACGGGGTAGTATTTTGGTGGGATTCTCTCAATAAAAAGGTTAACGGTAAGAAAATGGACAAAGTTCAACGACTGGCTTCTCTACTGATAACAGGAGCCACCAAGACAACAGCCACCAAAGCGCTAAACACGCTACTAGCATTTCTCCCGATGGATCTATATGCAAGAAAGATGGCATGTTATACTGCCATTAGGCTCAACGCGGATAAGAAATGGACGCATTCACATATCGGTCACTGTAAAATTTTGAACGAACTTATATAGTTTCCTACAACCGTATACATCCCACCCACCCGCACTTCCAAGAACAGGTTCACGACTCTTCTTCCCTCAAGGGAGGAATGGTCAATGGACACGGTTAGGAAAAGATGATCAATCCATGTTTACACAGACGGATCGACAAGAGAGTTGGTGGTGGGGTTCATTCGGAACAGTTAGGCATATCGTTCAGCTACCGCCTTCCTGACTACTGAAGTGTTTTTCAGGCGGAACTGATGGCTATCTCAAAGACCGCATCACTGTTACGGTGTGATACGTGTCCTAGTCATTGTCCCACATTTTCACTAAGAGCCAGGCGACAATTTAATCTCTGGGAAATATGTCGCTGACTTCAAAAGTAGTTGCTCAATGCCGCCGATCTCTCAACGAGATGGCAGAGACATTCAGCACACTCGTTGTCTGGGTACCTGGTCATTGCGACATCCACGAAAACTACCAGGCTGACGAACTTGCGCGTCATGGAACGACATTGCCTGACACTCTTGGCATCCTTCCTCAAACCTGCGAATTTCTACTGAATAAAAAATTCATAGAAGTTGCCAATGAGAGATGGCAAATGGAACCGACCTGTCACATTGTCAAAACACGCTGGCCAAGGAGGCAGGACATTCGCATAGTGACTGGAAATCTCACATCACAGGGCGCATCCTGGTACCACTACTGCAGAAGCAGACGAAGAGGAAACCATCCCACATCTTCTCTGCCATTGCCCGGCTCTATCAAAACGGAGATCAAAAGCTTTTGGGAGCCGTTTTTTCAATGATCTCGATGACCCTACAGCGGTGAGCGTTAAAAGCCTATGCACTTTTTTGCTAAGCAACAAGTAGTTTACAAGGGGAAGGTGATAATTAAAAAACCTTAAGAACCCTGTTGCGTATCTCTATTTTGCCCGCCAAAAGGCATCTTTTCACTTCTTTATCCAAGAAAAGAAGAACTTCGGATGCCGATATTGTTTCGAAGTTTAGCTCGAAGACAGCAGCTTTACCCAGCATATCGCTAATATAATGACGGAACGATAGAAAAAGTAAATCGCGACCCAGTTATGTTTCAAGCATATAAGCCGTGACCTTCTCTATGTCGTGTCAAAAAACAAATGCACCCATTTTCCATTTGTGTAGGAAGTTTTCAATTCATTCAGCTATAATTTCGCCAAGAGACTATTTTAATTTCAACGAGCGATTTTTCCACGTTTTCTGCAGTTTGTTATAACTATATAGGGTCATTCGATTAACTTTATCTTTGTCCTTCATTTCTGGGAGCATCTTACCGTCCCAATGTAAGACGAATACTTCAGGAATCTATGTTTATGCTTATTTTCATTCCCAACCTCACATTATTCCGTGCGAAAAATAGTGATTTTCGAATTTCGGTCCAAAATGTTCACACTAATGTACATACATTATAATTTTAATGCAAAGTTAAACTTTTTATCTAACGCTACAGACTGTGTTTGCTGGGCTAGCACGCATTTATTATAATCATTTAATTCATTCAATAAAAGTATCATTTACATATATACCTGACACCACAGAGATGTAATAAACTCTTTTTTACCAAAAGAGTCATAAACCATTTTAACATATATTAGGTGTGTATTGTCTCCTTTTTTGTATTTCAAATGCATGCGCAGACAAAATAATCTAAACGGAGATTATGACCTAAAAAATGCAAAATTTGCTATTGTAATATTTTTTATCAAAAAGGTTAGCCTTAAATGCCTTTGTTTCCTCGACCATCACCGTAGCGTAGCAAATAAAAGTGTATTTCCATTTGTTGAATTTAAAAGAAAAATGACCATATCAAAAGCCATTTAAATCAAATAAGTAACCAAAATGCTTTCAGTAAGTGATATGTATAAAAAACAATACGATAAAAAAGATGCTATTTCGATGTTGCCGATTGCGAAATTCAAGGTCAATAACAAAGTAATTTTGTACTATGTAAATTTTTTTTGATTTCTGAATTACTGCAATTATATTATTAACTGTAATTAACTGCGATTCAATAGCTTTTAATTCAAAATAAATTTCATGTTAATTTTTCCTTGACCTTCAATTAGTTAAGAGTGTTTCAAATAAATTAAATGCCTCAAGCAGTAATGACAATTTGAAGCTGAGAATTATAAAGATAATTTGGATATGTTTGACTTTTATCTAGTATAGAAACTTGAAAATTTTCAATATTATCTCATAAAAAATTCTAATTTATGAAAAAAAAGGCGAAGCGGAGATTTGCGGATGTATCTTATGCTGGAAAATGTTCTGGAACACAGTTTTTTCACCAATGAAACGAAACCAAATGAACATTTTTCGAAACTTTCCTTTTTTAATTGGTTTACTTCATGGCTTTAAGTTGGGGAAAACTTACTCCAAAGGGCATCCATTTACTTTCCAGCAACGATTAAGTGTCTTCTTCTTCTTGTTTTGCGCTGCAGCATACTGAAAATAATAACATATTTAATATAATTTTTATGCATTTTGTATGAAAACTTGAATAGCTTTTTCACCTCTAAACCGATTTTCGTTTTCGTGGTATTTTTGGAAAGATATTTTCTCACACTACTTATTGAAAATGTTTCGTAATTGATACTTTAACGTTCAATGATTTTGCGGAAGTGAAAGTCCTTGGCCAGATATCAATCTATATTTACGCATCTTTCTTCGCCGAAGTTTTTTACGCGTCTATTTTTGCCAATTTTTTACGCGTCCTTTTTCGCAAATAGGACTCAGTATCAATAATAGATGCGCCCAAGTCGTAAATATTGTACCAAAAAAAATGCAAGCGGCGCTTTTCTAGAAAATTAAATGGAGTTAGTAATATAATACCTACCACCACAGACTTACTTAGTGGTGCCTTGATGGTATTTCGCATCCAAAAATGTTAATAAAAATAAGCTTTAATTAAGATTTTATGGTCCGATTCACAGCAGAAGTATGCAAGCCCAACTATCTAGTTGCTTATTAGTACATCTCGAACAAGGATATATCACTCTTGTTCGCGCTTATATGGGGACATCTTTTGAGATTTTTTTATTTTCAAAATGTTAGCTCAATTCTTGCTACCATGAATTCTCATCTTAATTGGAGTACATTGCAACTTATATTATATTCTACGTCTAACTAATATTCTTTAATAGCTACTGGAGCTAAAATTTTAAAATTTTTTCCTATTAGCCCTGGAAAGTTAGATATTCAAAGTTGCAATATTTCGCATACAATTGAAAATTGGTACTAAAGTTGCGAACACCACTACAAATAAAATATGAAAAGTCGCCATCGGTCCCACATCTGCAAAAATATATATTCAAGGTCAAAGGTCCCATAAATTGACTTTTCCATTTTTCAGCTAAACGGTAAGGTTTATCATAAAAATAAATTAGATAAAAGTGTAAGATAAGGGCGCTTGTTTGTATGGTAAAATTTTTCAAATCAGGATGCTTCATTATAAACTCATGTAAAAGCATGTTCAGACAGAAATTTAATAGAGTCAATTAACTTTTTAATTAAACCAACGTTTTTGGGTGTTCACACACAGTCAGCTACTCGATTAGCAACATGCAGTCAGCTGCTCCATTAGCTACAGTGATAGAAAAGTTCGTGCAATCGTACCTTTCTTTAATTTGAAAGTATACTCGGTACAAGCGCACCATTTTAGGTACATTTGAAACGTAGCAAAATAAACTTTCAGGAAATTTTTTCTTATTTTTATTGAAATTTCAGCGCATTTTCTGTTGTGGATAACTTGTCCAATAGCCTCTCTTTGTGAAGGGTGGTCAAAGTAACGTAACTGTAGTTGATTGCGCCAGATAGACAGAGAATATTTCTTTTTAAAACGTCAGATCGAAGAACTCGGAGGAAAGTGATTCACCTGTTCTAAAACAATTTTGTCTCCCACTGCTCGAAAATATTCTGCCCTTTTATAGCAAAATTTGCTTGATGTGAGTCTAAAAGTTAATATACTATCGAAGGGAGAGGTTATCCTATGATTTTTTTTTTAACATTTAAGGTAAAATGTTTCCTCGAATAGGGTACAATTTGAAAACTTAGTGTTCCATCCCTGGTGGTTCTTTATTCAAATTCAATACACATACCAGGAAATGAAAAATAAACATACCCAGCAGGGTTGCATGAAAAAATTCATTCAATTAGCACTCTATTAAGCAATTAAGAATTGAAATTTTGTATGGTAAATCGAGCTCAATTAGCGGTTTAATCGAGAAAGATAGGCTAATTACTCGATTAACTGCCTGTCTGAATTTCGTAAAAAAATAAGATTTTTCTTCGGTTCTACGCACTCCAATTAACAAGAGTCTTAGCAAAGACTATCCCTGGCTCGTCGATCTTGCAAAGACGTATTTCCCCCGCCCGTTGTCAAATGTGATAATTTTTATACTGAGTAGCTACGGTTATTTTTTGTGGTTTATGATAGCTTTTTTGCTATTCCGTTGAAATTGGTCACGTACTTCTGATTAACTCAACAGTTCAGTGTTTGATGAGCGTAATATTTTTCTGATCATTGAGATTACATGTTGTGTGTACCTTTGACAGTTGAATTTGACAGCTAATGCATCAAACCGTTCAGAAGGCGCATAATTTCGCTCACTAATCACTGATTTTTTTAACAACGATTGCGCTCAACTGCGGCGCCTTCTGAACCTGCTATTGTTTATAAAAACTCGTAGGTTAAAAAATCGAATTGCGCCTCCCAAAAAAACCGAAGCGAAAAGCTTTATACGTTTTTAATGGTATTATTGAGTGGATTGAAATACAAAATTGTACAAATCATCTTCTTAGGTACATGAAACAAACTAACCTCATGATTGAAATGAGGGGCGTTTAAAACTTTTAACTACCAATAACGATTGCGTCAACAATTTTAGGTTTATCATGTTTCTGCTGTAAAATTATTTTGTATATAAAATCTTGGTAGACGGGTACTTCTTTCCTTAATTCCCTTTTGTCTTACTTGTGCAGAGAGAAAGTGCAGACGTCTAAAACTTTAAAAGCGATTTGCTTAGCTTAGTTCATTGTGGTTTTTCTTTGGCATCGTAAGGTATTTCTTATGTTTACCACCAAATTTTAGTGTGATGCCGTACACACATGCGTACAAGCAAGCTTATAATATTTAAAAAGTTGTAAGTAGATAATGATGGAGACAGTGAATAGCTTCAGTGAAAAGATGTGGGTGTAGAGTTTTTGGTTTTTTTTGAACGCCTATAATTTAAAAAATGCAATACAAAGGTTTTTTTTTTATATTTTTCTGATAACTATTTTATATATTATTGACACACACCACCTATTTGCCGATTTCAAAGCCGCTTTCGACAGCACGAAGAGAAGTTGTCTTTATGCCGCGATGTCTGAGTTTGATACCAACCGAGGTTTCAGACAAGGTGACTCCCTTTCGTGTGATTTCTTTTATCTGATGCTGGAGAAGATAATAAGAGCTGCAATACTTTACAAGAGCGTGCAATTGCTGGCGTATGCCGACGACATCGACATTATCGGTAAAAACAAGAGCTACGTCTGTTCTGCCTTAAAGTTTTAAGAAAAATCGACACTGATAACGTCATCTCCCATCTGTGCAAGTTAAGCAATAAAAAATCATATCGCATGTATGACTCGACTTATCTTGTCACATCTATATTTCATTTTTTATTGGTTTTACTGCCTTCTGGGCATTTCTTTTTGGTTCAAATTGTGTTAAGTACATCGAAGTGTTTTTTTATTTTATTTATTTTGCACATGTATAAAATTCAGTACATCTTAAATAAATAATGAGTTTATTCAATGTCAGCGCCAAGGGGATTTTAAGGATGTTGTTGAATAAAATCAAAATTCTTTTGTATGTGTGTATGAATTTAAGTATATAAATCTCATATGCATACATATTAAGGTGTCTCAGAATATAAGAAGTGAGTTTTTTTTAGATAAACTCGATATAAGTACAAACCAAATAATTTGTTTCTATCTGACCTAAATAACATAAAAAAAAGTTTTATTGCTGAAGGATGAAGATACCAACTTTAAGATGAAATTTTGGTTCAGAACTTATTTTAGAATAACCACAAGATGCGACAAAACTTAGTTTCATATAAACAATCGGCATGTTTATTGCACACATTCTGGTTAATAAAGTATAAACATTTCATTCAGGATATTTTTCGTGGGACATTGTCTTTCGGCGAATGTTGCTTAAGGCCTGCCTGTACAATCTTGGGTCCAGTGGTTGTGCGATGTAAGTCTAGATCTCGTAGAGAGTCTAGAAGGCGGCTCTATTTCCAGCAAGTGCCTGTTCGGATGTTTTCTGTTAGCAACCGAATTGCTTGCTGAGCATAGAGATGATTCCTGATATGAATAACTCAGTGAGAGGGGAGACCAGTATGTCTGCATGTATGTATTTAAAAAAATGTATTTATTTAAGCAAAAATGTTGGGTAGGCACTGTGGCCAATGGTAACTATAGGTGAGTACCACCACTGTATGGTTGTAAGCCATGAAAAGTCCACAAAAAACTCCGGAAGCATTATCCGGAGGATGCATCAGACTATCCCGAGCATACTTTAAACTGCCATCAAGTCATAACTTAAGAAAGTCTTATTACATGGCAGTTGAGAAGTGCATGTGCAAAAATTTCATAAATAAAATTAAGGAAATGTTTGCACAGTCAGCGTTACAAAGCATGCATTTAGGCGCCTGGTGTTAGCAATCGCGCCTAAACAGGTGGCATTGGAGTCTATGAAGTTTAAGCCAGTCTTGGTGGGCGGCTTTGGAGGGGTGTGCTACGCTGAAGTTCTTGACTTATACTGCAAAGGTACTAATCACAAAGTGTGGTTTGAAAAGTTGTCTGAATGCAAGTCGAACATCCTTCTCAACGACGCGTACGATACTTAAATATATTACACTGTAAGATAATCATTTTCTCAGTTCAAGAACTTACTGCCACATTTTTCTGAGTTTTCACCATAGTGTCAGCATTTTTTATAAGAGCCTCAAATTATAGCCCAGAGTATGTAATATGGAAATTTGCGCATCGATTCAGATAAGAAAAAAATATTATCCGTGTCAAGTAACTGAAAATATGCCCTTTAAAATTTTAAATATGTATGCCTAAGATTGCATAGGAAACTGAAAACTAAAAACGTGGACTTACTGCCATTGAGCTTCATTTCTATGTGCGCGGTACATAAGGCAAAATGTTATGTATATTACAAGTCTGACGGTAACTTCGGTATAACTTTGTAGCCAAAACTTCAACCTCAAGTCGGCACAAGTTGCCATCATCCTACAGCAATCAAAATTTTTTATATATTGTTTGAGTCGAAATGAAAAAAAATTAGAGGGCATGCGTATCGAATCTCGCAAAAGAAAATTTCTGGGACACCCTAATGTATATAGGCTTGTAAACTTTCGTTTGCCTGTTGAATGTGGATTCATTTTTACATGTATATAAATTCTATTTTATGTAAAGTACGAACAACAGCATTCTGCGTACATTTATATATGTAAGAATCTATGTTTGTATTATTCCTGTTGTCTTTATAAGAATATACACAAAAGTATGCATTAATTTATTCTCTTGAGTTAACATTGAGCACATTCAAGAATAATATGCAAACATTTACATACATTTGCATTTTACTCACTTTCATTTCTTTTGCAAAATATTTTTATTTGTTTGGTTTTTGTTTAGATTTCGATGATAATAATGAATTCAAGTATTTATAAATATGTTTTTTGTAATAAGTATGTATAAACGGTTATGTGAGTTTAAATTCTTCAAGTTAATTTATACATATCATGTATTTAGAACAACATTTTACTGCCATAAAAAGCCTCTTTTATTACTACTAGTATTGCGCTAAAATACTATAGCACTCATTGGAGAGTTCTTCCCACTATCTATGTACATACATATACAATAAAAAACATTCGGCTCGCCTATATGACTGGACTGTTTATCTCGTATGTACATATGTACTCTTCTAAAACATATATGCAAGCGTGTCTACGTATGTATGTATGTCTAATATATGTATGCTTAGAAAACATCTTTACAAAAATAATATACATACATAGATATTATAAAAAAGTATTTTGGCCCACTATGAAAGATGTTACTATATGAATGTATGTCTATAAAATTTCAATCAGCCACTTATCCTTCATAGTCCGAAATGTTAGACTAATATTGCCTCATTTCATCAACGTTCTCACACATTCACATGCACGCTCAGTTTTGCTTGCGCATTAACACTTTTCCCTTAAACTTAGAATCAGCTTTCCCTTAAACTTAGAATCAGCACTTTTTCTTTAGTCCTCCTCAGTTCGCTTCACCTGCCATATGGTTGTCGATAATCAGTTGTATTACACGCAGACAATCCCGTTGCCTTGCCGCCGTATTATCCACCAACTGGTCAATAAATAGACTAGACTCCATGCTGGTGCTGGGCGGAATGTCTTGCGTGCAAGATATGTACTTGTTGAATATATCCGAATTAATGGAACTTGCCGGATTGCTTTGATCACGCTGCAACAGTTTACTCAACGCTTGCGCTGAGCTCAATAATTTATCCTTGTTCTTTTGATAAGCATTGATTTCTTTAAGATTTGCATAGTCATCGCTTGAGATATCTATGGTGTGCGGCGGTCCAGTTCCCTTGCCACCCGCTTTATTCAGTCGCATTTGATATTTGCGCTCCGAGACGAAATTCCCAAGCAGATAACCTGTGAAAGAGCGCAGAATTAAATGTAATTTAATTTTATAGTGATGAAAGTGGATTTTAATAAATCCTCATATACTCATACACATACATACCCAGTATGAGCGTCAGGAAGGCGATTGTGAGCACGAGGCTGACACAAGTACGCTTGGTGACGTACTCGCGGTATTCGCGGGAACTGTTGGCACGGACTGCGGTCTCATAGCTAAGCACTTGATGCATAGTTGGTGGTTTATGGTATCTTGTTGTAGTTGTTAGTGTTGTTTCTGTTGCTGGTTATCTCTTTATATGTGGCGCCTTTTATAACATTAAAAGGATTTATTTTTAGCTCATATTAAATTTCCAACCAAATTAAATTCATTTTCCATTTTGTTGCATGCCACTCGTATAAGAATTTCGTTGGAAAAGGGTATTTCTGAAAAAAAAAATATATTGCATTACTTAATTATAAAAAGTTTAAAGTCATTATTAAGCTAACATTAAACATTTTCAGTGGTTACAACTTTATTAAGGAAGTTAACAATTTGACAATTGAACTCTTAAAAGTATCAGCCAGAGACCGTATCGGTTATGCATTATTATAATAAAATCAAAAAAATTAAGTTATCTTTTGGCTTTTATAACTTTGAGCAAAATATACCGATTATTTTTGACTTGAGTCAAATTTTCTGAAACGGGCCACTAAAAATTAAGTAGTAGAATTTCAAATATGTTTTGGCAGATATTCAAAGGTCTATATGTGAAAATTAATGTCTTAAAATATTTTTTGAAAATTTCAAATTTTCAAAGATCTATTCATAAATGAATTTTGGACCTTATTTTCATCAATTTTGATTTTAATTGCTATATTTCCGTAAATATCCAATGAAAAATAACCAAATTTTAATGGCGCATTCAGAAAAAGTATTTAACTGACTTCTCCTTGTGTTAAACGAAAAAAAATTTTACAATCTTATTCTATTAAGTATACACTAACCATTCGTGCAAAAATATTTTAGTGCACTCTATCTGATAAAAAAGTACGAATGTTTAAACATTCATTGCAGGAACTATATAAGCAGTAACACTACAGTGTTTGATTTGATGGCGAGCAAGCATTGATTTTCACTTCATTTACTGTCTAGTACAGACGACGCGTCCGTTAAACAAATGAGAATCGCGTATGTCAGTGTCACTAAGTGCATTTGTTTTTTCGCTGGCATAATCTGCTTATTTTCATCATGTCACCACCCATGAAATGTTGCAATCCTTTTAACAAAAAAAGGCATAATAGTGTGATTCAAATTGTTTAGAATGTAAGATTTTTTCAAGCGACTCAGAATATGTAATTGTAAAAATAAAATAAAAATCAACGTTGCAATTACATAAATAACAAAAGTAGAAGCCGCACTTAATT